>VDFB02003233.1:228321-270446 GCA_007258455.2 Sequoia sempervirens
CTATATACATGAAATATAACTTAAAGTACAAGAAAGTAAATTTTCATATGTAAATGTCAACTTATACTTAAATGTTTATTTCATGTATATAGTTTCATTGGCAGAGAAAGATAAAATCAAAGAGTTTAGAGAAATGCATTCCAAAAGTCATGAATTGCATTTGGCAATGGCCAAATGAAGCAACCCATTTGGCACACACCAAATTTGGCGAGCACCAAATAGGTTGCATTGGGAAGTACCAACCCAATGGGTTGGATTTTGCATTGGGCATCCGACCCAAAGGTTTGGACAACCCTTTCATGCAAAAGACGTGATTTTCTGAAAGGGTGCCAAATTTCCTCATATTTTTATCTGTGCTCCCTGTCTCATTTGCATGTCTTTCAATGCAAGTTTATAAAAAAACCGTGATAGTGTTAACCTCTCTCTTAGCTCTCTAAATATATAATTCTTTTTTCATTTTGATTTAGTTAAGGTTTTGATCCACAACTTCTATTATAAATGCCTCTATTTTTGGTCAAAACCAACATGTGCTAGTTTTAGGATAGATTTTTACTCATTCATCGAAACGTGAAATAAATTACATTTTTGAAACTAGACTCCATTCTACACATGATGAAAAAAAAATCAATTTTCGATTAGTTTTCAAAAAATTTAGGGGGGAGCACACTCAAATTTTAGCTTTTCAGGATGTGTCCACTTTGAAAATTCATAAAATATTATATATTCATTAAAAAAATTATTCGAAAGTAGGAGGATAAACTACATTGTGTTATCTAATTTCTCATTGTTGGGATTTTTGAAATTCTAAAAAAATGTTAATAAAAAAAGGGGGAGCCCTAAGGCAAGCTATGCTGCTTTTTTGTATAAAAACATGACCTGTTTTGCCCCCCACTTTTTGAGATCCTTAATCTTCATTAATTTCAAAAAGAATTAGTAGCTTAGAAAATAGACTCAGAGCACTTCAACTTTTGTTCTTGCTACATCTTGAAATTTTGAGTGTAACTATCTTCATTTTCTTGTTCAAATTAGATTTTGCCAATTTCAGAAAAAAAAAAGGTCGCATCTTAAGAGCCAAAATTGTGTCACAGATCCATGCACTTACCCTAGCATGAAGTTCCTGCGAAATGCTAGCAGGCCAGTTTTTTTATTTGACTTGTATTTATTAAGAAGTTGTGTTTAAGCAATAAGATACATAACTCCTATAATGACAAACAAATAGATAGACTATGTTGTTGATGGAAAAAGAAAATAATATTTTAGAGAATTCATAGAGAACATTCAACCAAATTTAACCAGGTTTTATCATATTATATCTTTTTAAAATGGAAGGGACTTTCAATAAATTGATGTTGATCTTTAATTAAGGAGTAACTTGTAAGTTGAATATATCACCAAAGAAGATACCATAAATCTATGGTATTTTCAACAACTTGCTCTAGATCAGAGCTTGTTTTTGCATATTCATCAATTATTTGTATTCAATGCATTCAAACGAATAACTCACTCTAGATCAGAGCTTGTTTTTGCATATTCATCAATTATTTGCATTTCCTCAGTCAAACCAATATGTTTTGTCATACAAAAAGAAAACTTCTTGTTAGATATATTGCATATGTTGTGATTTGTTGTGTATATAGTTCATTATTTTTATAATGCTAACACAATTCATCATATAGCCAAAAATTGAAAAAGTAGAATTTGTACTTGCCTAAATCTAGTGCAATAGTTTTTAAGTCATAGTTCTTATGTCTGAAACTATTCAAAAACTTAAATTATAATTATGAAAAAACAATTAACAACATAGCAAATATCACCAGGTTTAGGCTGAAGGTACACCATGGAAATAAGTTATTATATAATAATACAAAAAATACTTCTTTAATAAATTCCAACTTCAATAAATTCTAATTCACAAAATAAGGTTTGCAACAGAAGAAAGTGCATTCATTGTTGTGTCTCCTTTTCTATTTGTTTTTCTTTGGTGAGTAAATAATTTTTTTTGATGAATAGGCATCTATCTATATTAAAATAAAGATAAAGTTACATATTCACAAAAAAAGGGTGGGTGGTAAGAAGGCACACCCCAAGAGTCACTTGAGCAGAGCCTAAAAAAACCAAAAACTAGAGTCACATGGGCCTAGCCTAGAAATCCATAAACATTAAAAAAAACATAAAGAAAATAAAAGGGCATCAAGTGGCCAAAGCAGTGCTAGGAGGGTTTTTGTTATCCATTTTTTCCCCCATACATTAGCGAGGTTTGAAGTGACGTCAGGAGGACCCCAACCATTGTCATCTTGTTTTGCTTTATCTTCTTCCTTTTCCTCGTGTCGAGGCTAGATTGCAAGTGCTAGACGCGAGAAGCATTTACCAGTGTTAGGCCAACCAAAGCCGCTACCAGGAGCATTATTAGAGGGCCACCTAGAGGCACCATCGTTGCTCCTTGCCACCCCTCCAGAGGGCCACCCTAGGTCAGCCTGTGGAGGAGGAGAACGTGACTGTTGAGGAGGGTGGGAGCCATGTCGAGGAAGAGCTTGAGAGTAGGGGTGAGCAGAACCACTTCGTCTTCAGCCCCATAAGGGTGACCGGGTGCGGGAAGAGTTGGGCGAAGAGGGCACTCGAGCCACAATACACAGGGAATTGCCCCAATGATCCAAAAGCACCTAGAGGTGAGAGACCTCAAGTGCAACTTTATTAGCTTGAACTTGAATTTGCAAAAGCACATAATTAGAGAAAATAATAGTTTTAGAATATAAATAAACATTTTTTATCCATTTGGTTGTGAGCAAATATGCAGGAATTTCTACCTTTCTAGATATTGAAAAGGATTTCCACCCTGAAAGTGTGCTAAAGCTAAGTATACTTAGTGGGAAGCCTGGGTGAATCACACAGTAGAATCATATGCCAAAAAAATGGCTCCAATCAGAAAGGACGAAAGAAGTCATGAATCCAATTCCAAAACTATTGGGCTCTAGTACAAAACTAGAAGAGATGCCTAAAATACTCTGCTTGCCCACAGAATGGCAATTGAGGGTCCTGGACCCCCAGGTGAACAAGTTGAGACCCCACTGGTAAGCCTTAGTAAAGAATACACCAAGCAAAGTGGGTGAGCTTAGGCTCAAGACTTGCAAACCAAGTGGCAGAGAATCTTTTTCACTAGACACACAAAGAAGACTGAAGATGTCACCGCTTGTTCAGACTTTCAATCATAGGAAAGTGTGACGAAAGCCACGTGTAACCAAGCCTAGGCTTATAATTTCTGAAAGGGGTGTCTGGGTACCACTTCCAGTCCTTCTACCAAGGCTTGGTACCTTGAATTCCCACCTTATGAAGCATATCTACTGGAATAGCATTCACCAGATCATCATAAGTATCACGATCCTGGTTTTGAAGTCTGTACTGAGCACAAAAATCTTCCCACGACATAATACACATTGTGGGTCTATGAAACACATGTTGCAAGGTTTGGATACCTTTCTTGTGGAATTTGAAAGCTTTAAGCCAAGGAGATTTGGCCAACGATTGACTATTATTGGTAAAAAGAGGTGACCACTACACATTCTGTTGATTGCGCGAAAGAGCATCACATAAACTAGAGCTAGCCCAATGGAGCCAAGGCTTAATCGCTTCCCAAGCTCTCCAAATTCTTTTTGCCACAAAAGTTCCCAAAATCTAGACTAGTTCCTTCATAACCAGAAGGGTTTGAAAACCAATCCCCTTCCAGGCTGGTCTATGAATAGGAAAGCCAGACTAAATGCAATTCCTGAGGAGAATTTTCCAAGCTTCATCACTAGTAAGAGCTCTAATTATCCATTTCACACACAAGAAAATCCCTTGTCATTGAGTTGAGAGCAAGCCAAGCCCTCTAGAATGTCTGGGCAGGCAACAAAATTCCTAGGCTATGTAGTGAAACCCTTTATGGGTCTCAAAAGAGGCCCAAAGAAAGTTGCGCATCAATTTTTCAAGCTTAGCATAAGCAAATTTTGAAGGAGCCTGACAAGAAGAATAATAGACATGCCTAGCGGCCAAGATTTTAAAACAGACCTGAAATTTCCCGACCAGAGAGAGAGGCTTGGTAATCCAGTAGGTTAGCTTTTTCTCAATCCTATAGAGAACAACTTGCCACAACTCAACTGGGGAAGCCTAGAAGGCAAAGGGAATGCCCAAAAATTGAAAGATTTCCCTTGGCTCAATCCATTTCCAGCCATACTGTTGAAACCAATGGGGAGTGGAAAGAATGGACTACTTGTAGCACAAATTTTTATGCCATTGAATGGTGGAGTCAAAAGCAAGGCAAAAAATTTCAAGGCACTCCAGAGCTGCCTTAATGTTATGTTCATCCTCCAATAGAGTGAGGAATGAGTCATCAACAAAATGGCCATTAACAAGTTGAGCCTGCGAGTTGGATAGGAAGATGCCTCTAACCCGCTGTTGGGAAGCCACATTAGCAAGTAAATAATCAAACCCTTCAACAACAAGCACATAGAGAGAGGGGGCAAGCGGGAAACCCTACCTAATGGAGCGAAACAAGCTGAAAGTAAGGGATTGGTGACCATTAATACAAATAGCATAAGTGTAAATCATGCCTATATTATATAGCTTACCATTTAATAATAATCTAAAAATAAAAATATATAAATGCCTATGTTTGTTTACTTACCATAATATTAATCTAAAACTAAAAATTTATATTGAAAAAATTATATTATTCTTTACCTAAAAAATAAAATGATAGCATATTTACTTATGTTTATGTTTATGTTATCTCATTATACTCAAAACATACATAGAATGATACTTTAATGTCACTAATCTAAACTCCCATTACCTCACACTCAATACACTCAAAGAAAAAATAATCATAAAAAAATATAAAATGATAACTTTTATAAAATTAAAATCAAAAGATATAAATATAAAATGTCTATTACTCTTTTTGAAATTAAAAATAAAATAAATGTAAGCTAAAAAGTAGATTGGATAAATAATGTAGGCAAAATAAATTAATTTTAAAAAAATGTTTAAAAAGAATGTTTTTAATTTTTCTTTTTTAAAATTCATTCTTCTATGATATTTAAAGTTTTAAAATATTATTTTTATTTTTAAATATGGTTGTTTATTTAAGAGACAAACATACATACACATATGTATATATACTTAATTTTCAAAATAGTTTTGATTATTTTATCATTATAAATTAGTCATTTGATTATTTTATGATTATAAATTGGTCATGTATAAAACTGTGAAATAGTTGATCTATAATAAATTATAAATTATTGAGAATGCAATTTATTAAAAAATATAGTATATACAAATGGTATTTAATAAAGATTGAATAAAATACTTTAACACAAATAACATATGAAATATATATATTTATTAAGTGAAAAAAAAAAAGTGTTGGCACATTCGCACTGTCCCGTGGAGGACTTCTGCAGTGTGCTCGCTCCTTTTCTTGTTTCTCGCCCTCTTTAATATGCATTAATGGCAGCTAATTCATCCTCTCCTCCCCTCTGCCGTTCGGCAGAGGCCGTACCACCTAATTACTCCTCGTCGATACCGAGGGCTTCGATGATTCCTGAAACTCCGTGTCAGGATAATCTCATCCCTAACCCGCTGCGCTCAAAACCTAAGTCTTTCTCCGAGGCGGTGACGAACGCTGGGAACCCTGTCAACAATTGCGCAAGGTTTTCACTCACCAACTCAAATGAAGCCGCCGACCCCGGTAAGATTACGGATGTTGCTCCGCTTTCTTTCTCCATTTCCCCTAATCCTGAAATGCTTGAAGAAATTGGTAAGGAGAAAAATAGGTTAAGGAACTTTGCCATTTTCTTCTCTGCTGTGGAAGTTGATAAATGTCCGCCTAGGAAGTTTCTTGATGATTGGTTTCATAATTACTGGAATTTGAAACTTGGTCTTCATATTTCTTTCTGTCGGCAAATTCAGAAAGGTTTATTTATTATTTTTTTTTGTAAACACGAAGCGCAAACTGAAGTGCTTAAAAAACAATATTGGTCGGTTGGATCTACCTCCTTTCGCGCCTTGGCTTGGTCGCCCGAGGCCATCCACGAGGAAGTTCTGGCGCTTTCCGCCCCTCGCTGGATCCTGGTTAAACATTTGCCGCCCTTCTTATGGCGCTTTCTCCTGCAAGTGCTTGAACCACTCGGAAAGATCATTCGAATGGACGAAACTGTCCGTTTGGTCCCTCATATGGATGCAAGAATCCTCATTTCACTGAACCCGGGGCTTGACATCCCGTTTGAAATTAACATTTGCATCTCACAAGATAAATTCTCCTACCCTATTGAAATTCTCGGAGGGCTAAATTCATGCTTCCTGTGTCACCGTGAGGGTCATTTGAGAAAAGATTGCCCCATTATCAAAAAGAAATCCTCGCAACCCAAGGCCGCTGATCTCCGTGACCCTCCTAATTTGGACAGTGCTGGATCGAATCCCTCTTGTAGTAAACCCCCCGATGTTGTCGCTCCCCCTCAACCCTCTCCCTTGCTGACCTCCCTCTCCCCGCCCCCTCCTCCTATCCCCTCCCCCGCGTCTCTCCCGGTTACCCCGTTATCCCTGGCAAACTGTGATCTTACTTTAGGGCCCCTTACTGTGACCAAGGCTTCCAATAAAAGAAGACGCAAGTCTTCGAAGCAACCGGTGGCATCCTCAGAGAACCCTTCTCCCCTCAACTCTCAGCCCTCCCCTGGCTCAGTCTTCCCCGGCGAACTCTCTGGAAGTGAAACCCTGAATGTCTCCCGCACCTCGTGCTTAGCCATAATGGAAAAAGCTGCTTGTTGCTCTAACCCTCCTCCTCATCCCAGTGTCCCCCCCAAAATCTTTCGTGAACTTGGTGATGACTGCCTGCTTGAGATCATCCCCGCTAGCGTATTCCCCTCTGATACTGGTAGACACACTGGCAAAAATAACATGGATTTGAACGTCTTATCTCCTGAGGAGTCTGATAATGAAGAAGAATTTAAAGATGCCAGCACTTTGTACAAACGCAGGGGAAGAAAGCTTGGCTCCAAGAATAAGAACCCCTCCAAGAAAGTGCTTAGAGACTGTCATAACAGTGCCTCGGCACAATATCAAAATCCTACCGAAAACGGTGCCCCCCAACCAAATGTTTCCCCATGAATTGTATCTCTTGGAATATTAGGGGCTTGGAGTCCCCTGACAGACGGTGGACCATTAAAAGATTTCTTGATACCTGCAAGTCTATGGATGTCCTTATGCTTCAAGAGATTAAAGCTATTGGATACTCTCTGGATTCCAACCTCAATTTCCTTTGGAAGGATGCCACCAAGTTCTATACCAACCATGATAGGGGTAGGGGTGGGGTGGCTCTCCTGATCAGTCCCAGATGGGAGAATTATATTACTGATAATGGGATTTCCCCCTGTAACAGAGCGGTTTGGATCACTATTAACCACAAGAATAATGTCTTTGGCATATGCTCCATCTATGCCTCAAATGACTTCAGGGAGCGGGCGAGTCTCTGGGACTGGATTGCTGCTCTTCCTAATATACCCTGGTTTATCGTGGGAGATTTCAACATGATAGAGGCCCAAGAGGACAAACTTGGTGGTCTTCCTTTTGCTTGGAAAGATTCGGAGAAAACTCACTGGAACAGAATGATAAATACCAAACTCCTCTTTGACCCCTTGGCTGGATCTAAAGATTCTAACCCCAGAATTTGGCATACCTGGTGCAACCTTCAGCAGGGTCACTCTAGAATTTATTCCAGACTCGACAGATTTTACGCTAATAAAAATTTCTTTTCCTTTTTACCTGACAATTATGGGCACCTTGTTCTCATCTCCCCCACCTCCCTCTCCGACCACCATCCATTTCCACCCACATTACTTTTAACAACTCTCCTCTCTGGTGCAAAACCTCTGATGCTAAGTTCTCTCTTAACACTAGCCTCCTGAAAGACGAAGACATTCTTGCTGCCATTCACATCATTAAACTTATTAACAGAAATACTCTTCCCTCCTATTCCCATCTTGATAGATGGAATAAGAACATCCTTGCTTGGCAAAAGCTGCTTAAGACCATCGGGCAAAAAAGAGCGAAAGATTATAGATATGCTGAAAAATGCCTTTCCTCTGATTTGCACCTTGCCGAATCTAACATTCAAGCTAATCCCTCTGACTGTGATCTCGCCTCTAATCTTATCAGAGCTAAGGATGCCCTTAGACAGCACCAACAGCTTAAAATTAATGGAGCCAGGATTAGATCCCGTGCGCACTGGTTACAATTTGGTGACAGGGGCTCCAATTTTTTTTTTAATCTCCTTAAGCATAAGCATACGAATGAGAATATTGAGAGAATTGTGGTTGATAACCAGGAGATAACTGACATTGATAATATTAAGGAGTCCTTTGTTAATTTTTATCAGAATCTTTTTGCCTCTGAAGATTCGGAAGAGGCCTCGTCCCTCAGACAACATGTGTGCTCCCTTATCCCTAGCAAGATCTCTGCTGATGAAGCCAATCAACTGTCCAAAAACCTCTCTATAGAGGAAATTGAAAAAGCTATTAATTCTCTCAGCAATGACAAGGCCCCCGGGCCGGATGGTCTCCCAGCGGAGTTTTATAAGGCCAACATTGGTTGGATCTGCCATGATCTTCTTGACTTGTATTCGGAGGCCCTTGAGAGGAGATCTTTAGGATGCTCCATAAATAAAGGTATCATTAAGATGATCCCCAAAGATGGGGATAAGGCCCTCATCAAAAACTAGAGACCTATTACCCTCCTCAATGTTTCCTACAAAATTCTTGCCAAGATTCTGGCGCTCAGAATTGAGAGCATCCTCCCCAAGTTTATTTGCCCTACCCAGACCGGGTTTATCAAAGGCAGATATATCCTCGAAAACCTGATAACTAGTTGGGAAGCCATGAACTGGTCCAAGCACTCTCAACAAAACTCTGCCATGTTCCTTCTTGACTTTGAAAAAGCCTACGACAGGGTGGAATGGAACTTCATCACCATGATGCTGGAGGCCTTCGGCTTTCCTCGAATGTTTTGTAACTCTGTTAAGACTCTGCTCCAAGATGCTTCAGCCCAGATTGATATTAATGGCTCGCTCTCTGCCTCCTTCCCCCTCGGTAGATCGATCAGGCAAGGCTGCCCCTTGGCTCCGGCCCTTTTCGTTATTGCTTCTGAAGCCCTCTTTTACATCCTGAGAGATAACTCCCTCTCCCCTGCTGTCAAAGGTATTACTCTTCCCAATAATGAGGAGCTCTTAAATTGTCAGTTTGCCGATGATACTGCTATATTTTTTGATGCTAAACCTGAGAATTTTGAGGCTCTGTCCTCCAAGCTTAACCTATTCTCTAAGATCTCCGGGGCGAGGCTTTCGCATTCCAAATCTATTTGTCTTGGGTGGGATGTGGTCCCCCCTGACTGGTTTAAAAACTATGACTTTCAGTGGGGTGGTCCGCACAAGATTGTGCGCTACCTTGGCATCCCCTTCTCCATTGACCCCTCCCTTAAGGACATGTGGATGTGGGTTAAAGATAAGATCTTCAAAAAGCTGAATAAATGGCATAATAGAACCCTTTCCTTGGCCGGCAGAATCCAGGTCTGTCAAAAAATCCTTTCATCCTATAACATTTACTATTCTTCAGCCTGGATGTTCAGTAACTATCAAATCCTTGAGATTCAGAAGGCGGTTAGAAGTTTTCTTTGGTCGGATGGCAAAGGAAAAAGGAAGATGCATGCTGTTAAGTGGGACTGGTGTCATGTCAATAAGCTGCTCGGGGGGCTTGGTTTGAAAGACCTCAAGCTCCAAGGGGTTGCCCTTGCCGCCAAGTGGATCTTTCACTCCCTTGATGGCAATGATCCTTGGAAGGTTCTGATTAGGAGCAACATTGAAAGAGGCTTCCCTAAGTCTGCGAAGTCTTGGAAGAATCTTCCGATTATTGACCTTGTTATTGGTAATTTTCCTGTTCTTGTTCAAGGTTCGGCTGTTTTTAGGTCCATCTGGAAGGCTTGGGACCAAGTTAAATTACATGTTTCTAACAGGGCCTTCCATGATGACTGCCATCTTCATGGTGAAAGATCCATTTGGTGGAATTTATCTTCCTCTGGCAAGCCCCTAGCTCTCTCCCAAGGCTGCTCTGCTAGACACTGGTCGAGCAAAGGCATTTCCCAGTTTGCTGATCTCTTTGAGAATGATGTTTTAATCAGCTGGGAGGCTCTTAGAAATAAGTTTGACCTCCCCATGTCCCAAAAGAAGACTTATAATCTGATTTTCAAGGCGACTAAAGACCTCCCTTCCTCCTGTCATGTGGACTCTCATAGATTTCTGGGGTGTAAATGGCCCGATGGCACCTTGTTCTCCAAGATTAAAGCCAAGCACATTTACAATGTTATTGGGCATTCGGAAGCTATCATTGACCACGTTAATACTATTTGGTATTCCAGGCTAGACACCCGGATTGGAAGAATCACTTTGACCGCCTGTGGAAAGGCCCCACCGAGCCTAAGATCAAATGTTTTAACTGGCTCCTTCTCCTTGACAGACTCCCTGTCAGGAAAGGGAATGCCGAGTATGATTATTGCAATTTCTGTAGACTGCCTGAGACGGCTAGGCATATTCTCTTTGACTGTATCTTTGCGAAAGAAATATGGCTCATGTTTGGCATTACTTATCCTATGCTTTTTACTGTGATGGACATTGTTACTGGGCACATTGATGGTTTAAAAAATGACTCTAATCTTTTCTGGAAGATCCTCTCCTCTAATATTCTTTGGCACATCTGAAATGCAGAAATGAAGAAAGATATCAGAATAATCTCCGTGATCTTACTGAGTCTTCTAGGAAACTCATCTATTTCAAAATTTTTTTGCAGGTTCGAACCACCATGATCATTGAAAGAAAGAAACTCAAGCGCTTCCTCAAGGATGGTTATGCCACCTTTTTCATTTACGAGATGAAGGGTGGGTATGCCTGGAGAGACACCCTCAACAACCGGCAGCTTTTTGATAATACCTGCAAAATCCTATCCCAAGAGGTGAAGAACAACAAAGGCTTTGGCAAGGATACGACGCTCATGCTTGCGCAGATTCAAGAGATGAAGTATATTGTCTGGATGGAAGGAGATAAAGGATGGACTGCCTGGATGGATAAAGTGGAAGACGTCCTCTACTAGCCCTGTTGTTTGGTGATGGTCTGATGTGCCTCTTTTTGGCTTATGTAACGAAAATGTAAATCTGTTGCACTGTTTTTGCCCGTCTTTTTGGCTGAACTGGTCGTTCTCTGATACTCTCTGTAATTATTGTGATTACCTTATATTTAATACAAAAAAAATGTTTAAGGAGAAAAAATAGTGTTATGTTTGCACTATAAGTGACATGTTAAAAAAATATTTGAATTGTAAAACAAAAAGATTATGCTCACTTCCCAGTCCTTGTCGCCTTAGTTTTGTAAGCCAATGATATTTGACAAAAATGATATTTAAATTTATAAAAGTTAATTTTGTTAGTCAATGATATTTGACAAAAATGATTTTTGAAATTTATAAAAGTTAAATATTAGACATTTTAAAAATTATAATATCATGAATGAAAATAAATTATCAATTTTGATTGGCTGAAATAAACAATATTAAACACTAGTTACAAATTTGACCTTTTTTATAGATCCATTGCAAGAACTAATAGTGTAAACTATTTTTAAGGTAAAATAAAATGAAAAAACTTCCGTATCTTGAAAAAATAAAATAGCCAAAAAATATATATTTAATGCAAAGAGGTATTCTACAATGTTAAGAGGGGATCCAGTGTAATGGTTTGAGTGATTTGGATTTGTTCATTTGATATAATTTTTTACTTATAGGTGAAAATTTGATAGGTACAAATTGTGTGAAGAAATAATATTTAAATAATCATGTAATTAATCAACCTAAAGAAACACAAATACAATTTTAAACAATATATACACAATAAAATTTATATGTGTATGTATAATGTGTGATGTATATAATAAACATTTTTTCTAATATAAAATAAAATAACTTTTCAATAATTAAAATAGTTTTCTTAAATAGATGTATTTAAGACATCTATATAAAAAAAAATTAATTGTAAAATAAAATATAATTACTTTTAAGTAACTAAAAATAATAATTTCTAAAATAAATCTTAAATAATTTGAAGCAAAATAAAATTATATTTAAATAGATAAAATACAACAATTTTTAAACAATTATGACTAAAATAAAATAATTTTAATAATTATAACTAAAATAAAATAATTTTTATATTTTTATTCTCTATAGCATTCTCTTTGAACAGTAGGATATGATTAGAAAGTTGATTAATATTTTAATAAAAAAATCAACGCATACTAGAAAATCTAATATCTAATATCCAACCTTCTTCAAATGCCTTATCCAACCTTCTTCTTCAAATGCCTTATCTAGGACATATGGTGCTCGTATGTGAGTGAAAAAATCAAGGATAGAACATAATTTAGGACAACATTCTTTCAAACCACAATCTAAGGATGGAAATGGATGGAAATGAAGCTACAGGAAAATTGTTTGAACTTAGATATGTCAAAGTTAGCAACTATAGTGATCTGCACCTCTTTCTCACAGTCACAAAGTGCAATAGAAAAAGATGTTGTCTCAAAAAAATTAGGATGGGGTTTAATGTTTCTTGAGAAAAGCTCTAGAGGTCCAACTGCAAAAGTTACACTTGATTGCAAAGAAAAATCTGAATTTTGCGATTCAGAGGGCAACAACATTTGATTCACAGGGCAACAACATTTTAGTTTCAGGTTTCGCTCGAAAGAGAGATAGACGTAAAGATAATGGTCCACTTAATTGTAGAAAAAAATGCAACATGGTCAAATTAGATATCAACTTCATTTTTTGTTTCAACTATACCAAATGCATTTACAAAGCTAGAAGATTTGAAACTTAAGCAAAATAATCTATATATTTATTACAACAAAAAAGCAATCATGTTAATAAAAGAATGAGCATTTATGATTATTAAAAAGATAGAATGAGCATTTATTATTATTACAAGAATAGATTGATTTGAAACGCTAGGACAATCATGCAGTCAAGTGAGTTGGGGCTACCCATGATTATTACAAGTAAGCAACACAATTTTAATAATACTAATGTTGTCTGCCATAGGAAATGTTTTTAGATTGGCCATCCACATGCAAATAAAATAGAGATTGCCTTTAAGCACTATAAGCTTTGAGATATCAATTATAGAAGGGAAAACCTCATTGAACAAAGTGGGGATAAAATTATTCTAATAGAGGGTTCAAGAAGAATGGTTCAAGGAAGACGGTTGTGCAAAACTGTCTTTAATGTCGTATATAGAAATATATTTATGAACGATTTTGTAATTATTAAAATTTAAAAATTTCTAATTTTGACTTTGTCATAATCCATGCATTTCGGGATGTGCACATATTAATTGAAAAGTGGATAAAAATGCCTCAAAAAAGCCAATAAAATTGCAAAAGATAAATGTTATGTTTAATTCAATATAATCCACTCTCATTGCCTAAATTTTTTCAACCAATGACATTCAAGAGAAATAAATTAGAAAATTAGAAAAGTTAAAAAAAAATGCATTTTACTTTACAAAAAGTTAAATATAATATATGAAATGAAAATAATCAATTTTGATTGGTTGAAATTGAAAACATTAATCACTAGTTACAAACTTGACCTTTGCTATAGTTCGAAGAACTAATAAGATAATATTCTCTATCATCACAAAATTAATTTAATCTATTAGCTTTCAATTTAATAAAATATATAATCTAATATTATATGTATTAAAATCTAATATATAATCTAATATTATATGTATTAAAATTTAATATATCATTGAATATAATATATATTAAAAATAATCTAATAATATAACATATTAAAATATATTAAATTATTAAAAATTATAATTTTATTATCTAATTTATTAAATTATATATTCTAGATGTTATATATGTTACATATTATAATATGATGTTAAAGTTAATATATTTTAATTTGTTATAGATTATTTTTCATATATTAGATAATAATTTTTTAATTATATTTAAAGATATAACAAGTAAATAAATTTAGAATGAAGAATATTTTTGTTTGAATCATGTAAATAAAATATACAATAATAATCAAGATTAATTTAATATAATATATAATCTAATCTAATATATATTAAAATAATTTAATAATATATTATATTAAATATATATCAAATTATTAGAAAGATAATATATTACAATATTTAAAATAAAAATATAATATTATTATTTAATATATTCAATTATAATTTAGATGTTATATATGTTACATATTATGTAGTATATATATTACATAAGTTTTTTTAACCAATGATATTCAAGAAAAATAGGTAAAAAGTGAAAAAAAAAGTTTTACTATTGCTTTCAAATCAAGCTCGACAATTTGTAATTATTAAAAATTAACAATTTTTTATTTTAACTTTCAAACATAGAAAATGCCTTGAAAAACTGCGATAAAATAGTGTGTGCTGAGATTCCTCAAAATTCGTTGGTTTTTTTAGCTAATAAAATTAAAGAGAAATAATTTTGGAAATTTGAAAAGTTAAAAATCAAACCCTATTAACAAGATATTGATGCAAAAATTTGTTATGCAATCAAATAGACTTGTTTAAAAATAAACATAGATTATAAAAACTTGATATCATTAAAATAATATTTCATAGTAAACAAAATATTGGTGTTTATTTTCTTCCCTGGGGTGTCCTTGAAGGGTAACGTCCACAATCTGAGCTCTCAACTCGCTTTAAGGCTTTTGAATTCAAATTCTACAGGTATTTAAACGGTAAAAATCTAGTAGCCGTTGCGTGCTGTTTCCTTGAAAGGTGAGACGAGTATGAACGCACCAGCTCACCCCCCAAGAAAATCGCAACGCCTTAAATTAACTTCGTGACGTGGCATTCTGAGTTGGTGGGAAAATCTGTTTGTGGATTCTGACGTGGAGAAATCGACTAGACAAGATTTGCCACGTGGCATTAAGGAGAAATATCTAAAACAGCTGACTTAAAAAATTAATCAAGAACAATTTCAAGATGCCATAAATATGTGGAAGCTACTACGTTTTCTACAAGCGGTTTTATCGGCGTTACTGTGGTGGGAAGCTCTTATAATTTTTCGCCATGGCAACCGCTTTCTTTGGTACCCTAATGGAGCTGCATACTCCATATGGGAGAACCCATCTTGGTGAAAGGCACAGACAAGAGCTTGAGCAGGTACATTTTTGTTTCTTAAAATGTGGGTGTCTGAGTTTATTCAAGAATTTTGGTTCCAGTCTTATTGGGTATTGAGAATGTCATATTTGCTTTTGGTTTGGGTTGGTCTGTTCAAATTTGTGTGAATGCCTTTGTTAATAGAATTCGGGTGAATATATAGAAATCTGATTTAGGAGTTTTTGGGTATTAAGAATGTTTGTCGATTGTATTTAGGCTGGAGATTACAGTAGGTTAAATTTTCAATGATTCTGGGGACCGTTGAGTATTAGGGTGATTTGTGCAATTTAGGTCAGTCATAATTTTGGTTACAGTGTCATAATTGTGTATTTATAATGTCATAGTTGCTCCTAGTTTTGGTTTGTCTATTCTAATTTGGGTGAATGTATAGAATTTTGATATAGGGTTTTTTTGGGTATTGAGAATGTTGTTCGATTGTTATTTAGGCTGGAGATTACAGTAGATTATAATTTCCATGGATTCTGGGCAGCATTAGTATTAGGGTGGTTTACGCAATTTAGGTCAGATATTGAAGAAATTTAGTAATAAATGGTTGTGCGTTAGTGCTTGCAAAGCATTTGTGAGGGTTTTCTAGGGTTCATGGAACAACTATGAAAGTTTTAATTTGCAATGACAATAACTTGACTAGGGTAGCATTCATTCTTATAATTGTTTGTGAGTGAAATTATTTGAAATCTGCTAATTCAGGCTTGATGAGTAGTTAGAATGGTTTGAGCATTGTGTTTGTTGCAGATGTCAGAATAATGAGTAATCTATGGTTTTTGAGCTCCTGCTTTTCATAGAGTTCATAAGGTATTTGGCAGTGGTGCTTAAATGTCTGTTTAGGTTTTTCAAGAATATACAAATGTGGCATTAAGGGATTGTGCATTAAGGTTGTTAGTGAACTTTAGGTCTGACTTTGAAGAAATACAGTGAGAAGGGATTTGGTATTGGGGTTATTTGTGCTTAGAAACATGTTATGAGGGTCTTCTTGGCTTTATGGAACATCTTTGAAGTATTGGGTATGCAATGGCTTGAGCAGGGATGTTTTACAAGGCTTCTATGGATGTTTTAAAAGATCTAGTATGTTGTATTGTTTTTGATGGTGAACTCATGCTAGATGTGTTCGGAACACTAAGAAGCACATAATTTTTTACTACTATTTCTGGTCCTTGTTAGGATCAGACCCTGTTTTCCTAATCAGCTGTATTGGAGATAAGTTATTTTTTCTGAGTTAATGTCTGTTTTGGGATTATGGAATTGTTCGCAATCTTTTTTTGGCCATGGTTGTAATTATTTCCTGGTCTTTATGGATTCAAATTTTTGCAGAGACTACAACCCCCAAGGGAGAGGTGGGTTATGCACTATTCAAGCCTGCACATGATTCTTTTAGTTGGAGAAGGAGACTTTTCATTTTCTTCTGCTTTAGCCAGTGGATTTGGGGATGCAAGGAACATTGTTGCCACATCTCTGGATAGCAGAGGTTAATAAAATTTATTTTGCTTGCATTCTTTTGGAGTATTAAAAGGTCCAGTGCTTCACCTCTGTGAGCATCATCTAGATGCAATGAGTTCTAAGTGGACCATTTATTATCACGAGAGATGGGTTCTTATGAACCACTATTCATGAAACATGGGTCAATGAGTTTGACTTGTAAAACTACACAGTTGAATCCTGGTAGCAATATCACAATTTGATATGTTGTAGAAAATACCTCCTACTTATCAGTATTAAACCTGTTTTCAAACTTTATTTCGTGTTTTCAACCTTTCCTTCTAGGTTTTACTCGTAAAATTATATATTTTTGAGATTTACAACCTTTTGTACTAACATATTGATATACACTGTCAATACAGAGAAGGTCATAAGGGTGTACAAATCAGCCAGGAGTAAAATCTTCAACTTGGAAGAACATGGAGCACGGGTGCTACATGGGGTGGATGCAACCAGGATAGATCAGGTGGTGCAGTTAAGAGGAACACGTTTTAATAGAATTGTATTTAATTTTCCTCATGCAGGCTTTTTCGGGAAGGAAGAAGACCCACAGGTTATAAAGAAGCACAGGGTTTTAATGAGCACGTTCTTCAGGAGTGCTAGTATGCTGCTGGCCAAGAATGGAGAAATCCATGTTACCCACAAGGAGGGGGGACCATATGGCAGATGGAACCTGGAAGAAGAAGCATGGAAATGTGGATTGTTTCTGAGACAGTGTGCTATCTTCAGGAAAACTGATTATCGAGGCTACGAAAACAAAAGGGGAGATGGAGCCCGAATTGATGAAAGTTTTGTTCTGGGGAATTGTAAGACTTATATGTTCATGCTCACAGATGTTGCCTTTAAAGAAAAGGAGTTACTGATGGCGGAGAGGGGATCTCTTTTCACTACTCTCAAGCGTAGATATGAGAATGTTGAGGAAGAAGAAGAATACAGGCATGTTAAAAGACTAAGGATGGAAAACACATATAATAACAGGCTCACGGGGATGCCAGGGATACATTTTGATGTCCCAGTGGACCTCCAAAGGGCCACATTTCCCAGTGGCTCAACAGTACCCCATGCATGTGATCGTGTTATGCTAAGAGTAGTACCAAGGGAAATAAGGGAAAGAAGGATGTTTGGAATAGCCCTTCCAAATCTGAACCTTCCAAGTTGGTTTCGGTCATAATCTCAGAAACAGATGTCCATTCTCCAAAACTATTTCTTGTTGATCAAGGCTATATTCATAAGCTTGCACCTTTTTGTTTCACAGAAGTATTGTCTAAATCTTTAGCAAAGGCGAAGACGTGAAATTGTTTTTTTTGTCTACGAAATCGGTGAAATTTCAATGCAGCTTAACGACATTCAACAGTTCTCAGGGTTCTGATTGAACCTTTAACCTTTGAATTGTAGTCTGTATGTACCAAGTTGAAATTGGTAGCAAACTATAAATGGAAATTGTGATTCTGCTGGCAAAGATTACAGCCATTCGATCATATGGGTAAAATAGAAGGGCTCGAATCATATTTGAATCGTTTTATATTATGGATAAGGAGCAGCACTAGAATCACATTCAAAATGTTTTGTTTTGCTTTCTCTTTTTCAATTAAAAAATGGTTTCTGTGGAAGTCAAAAATGTTGGCAGTACGTTACGTAACTCGAGGGTACGATGAGACATTTTTTAATTCATTTTTTAATAAGTATTACACAGTTTTAGATTATATATATAGAGTTGTTAAAAGTAATTTGTATGCATGGGAACATAAAGTAATTTGTAATATTTTTATGGAAAACAAAAGAATAATTTGCAATCACATAACAATAAGATTAACTAGCAATCGCATCTTCATTGACGAATGGGTAGGTCAAAGAGGTATGTGGAGGGTCAATTAGGAAAATAATTGATATATATATATATATATATTATTAATATTATTACTAGCATACTTATATTTTAAAAATATATGTTAAAGTATGCTGAGAGATATCCTTCTCAAGATGTTTATTTTTAATCAATTGAACTTTAACCCTATTTGAAGTTGGTCATCGCACTAAGATATGCATATTCAACAAAAAGTTAAAATTCATAAAACTCGGAGTGAAAGAGTAGAATATTGATTTTTTATTAAATCATAATCTTGATAACTCTAATGGAATCAAAACTCTACTTGAACCCTAAACCTAACACTAATACTAACCCTTAGCCTAATTTAACCCTACCCCAACCGACCCTTACCCTAATTAAATCTTAAGCCTAATTGAATCTTGATTGAACCTTAACCCTAATTGTTCCATAACCAGGTAACTCTAATTGAACTCTAGCCCTAACTTTGAATGTAACTCCCACAAACTTCAAGAGTTTTATAGATTAAACATACCAAGATGGATGTATGAACCTAGGTAAAAGAGATTTGATGACTTAAAGTCAAGTTGCTTCATAGCCAAGTTAAGTCTTGTAAAATTTCTTCATATGAACTGTAGGAGGGACAAAGCTTATCCAAATCTCCAAAAATAGGTCCCAACATGAACCTATCCCATAGGCATTCAACCTAGGGAGTTTTTCACTTAATAATGAAAAAAAATCCTTCTACGCAACCTTGTTTAAAAAGCAGTAATCAATTATCCATATATTTTTTTATCTTTTATACATTTATTAAAAAATAAAATAAAATTTATAATTATTTTTATCTATTTTAATAATGAAATTTGAATACCCTAATTAAATCTTAAGCCTAATTGAATCTTGATTGAACCTTAACCCTAATTGTCCCACAACCAGGTAAATCTAATTGAACTCTAGCCCTAACTTTGAATGTAACTCCCACAAACTTCAAGAGTTTTATAGATTAAATATACCAAGATGGATGTATGAACCTAGGTAAAAGAGATTTGATGACTTAAAGTCAAGTTGCTTCATAGCCAAGTTAAGTCTTGTAAAATTTCTTCATATGAACTTTAGGAGGGACAAAGCTTATCCAAATCTCTAAAAATAGGTCCCAACATGAACCTATCCCATAGGCATTCAACCTAGGGACTTTTTCACTTAATAATGAAAAAAAATCACTAAATAATATTTAAAAAAATCCTTCTATGCAACTTTGTTTAAAAAGCAGTAATCAAGTATCTATCCCATAGGCATTCAACCTAGGGACTTTTTCACTTAATAATGAAAAAAAATCACTAAATAATATTAAAAAAAATCCTTCTACACAACTTTGTTTAAAAAGCAGTAATCAAGTATCCATATATTTTTTATCTTTTATACATTTATTAAAAAATAAAATAAAATTTATAATTATTTTTATCTATTTTAATAATGAAATTTGAATACCCTAATTAAATCTTAAGCCTAATTAAATCTTGATTGAACCTTAACCCTAATTGTCCCATAACCAGATAACTCTAATTGAACTCTAGCCCTAACTTTGAATGTAACTCCCACAAACTTCAAGAGTTTTATAGATTAAATATACCAAGATGGATGTATGAACCTAGGTAAAAGAGATTTGATGACTTAAAGTCAAGTTACTTCATAGCCAAGTTAAGTCTTGTAAAATTTCTTCATATGAACTTTAGGAGGGACAAAGCTTATCCAAATCTCCAAAAATAGGTCCCAACATGAACCTATCCCATAGGCATTCAACCTAGGGAGTTTTTCACTTAATAATGAAAAAAAATCACTAAATAATATTTTAAAAAATCCTTCTATGCAACCTTGTTTAAAAAGTAGTAATCAAGTATCCATATATTTTTTTATCTTTTATACATTTATTAAAATATAAAATAAAATTTATAATTATTTTTATCTATTTTAATAATGAAATTTGAATACCCATGCTAATTCCAATTTAATTTTAGAACAATTTTAATAAACATACATATTGACAAAAGCACTCCCATGTAAGGTGGGCACATTTTTCAATCCCTTCTTCCACCATCCAATCCTCCACTCACTCATTTATATCCATTTAACTCCACTTTATCCATACATTCTCATTATCATATATTTACTACAATTAACTTTCTATTACACTCGTGTCCACACATATTCCTATATATTTTATATCGAAGGTGTATCCAATTTGAGAGAGATTAACCTAAAATTTGAAATCAACGATTGATCTCTTTCCACAACACCTTGCCAACGATTGAAAACAAGTGAACAGTTGATCTTATTAGTTTTCCACTATTTTTTGGCTGCTTAATGGTGTCGCTCGCCCACCCCCTCATAGCTTAAATTCCCACACTATAGAAGTTAAAGCTACTACAGGATAAGAAGACATGGGTTTCTATAGAGCTTGTCACATTGTTTCACTGTATGCAAAAAAATAGAAATGCACAAAATGGGTATGTTGAAAAGGTTTTAGAATCTTTCAAACAAATGCAATTGGTAGGTGTAAGGCCAGATTCCTCAACCATTTCCAACATCCTCCCTTTCTATGCTAAAATGGGAGCTTTGGAATAGGCTATGCACATGATTCACAGGATAAAAGATAGAGGGGTTTTGTAAGATGATGTATTCACAACTTCCCTGGTAGACATGTATGCAAAATGCTAATGGACAAACAAGGCACACAAATTGTTTGAGTTAATGCCTTAAAGAAATGAGTTCTTGTGGAATGCCCTGATTGCAAGATATTCACAAAATGGATTTGTTGAAAAGGCTTTAGAAATTTTCAGGCATATGTTGTTGATGGGCTTAAAGCCACACTCTACAACCTTTCCCAGCATCCTTACAGCTTGTGTTGAATGGGAGCTTTGGAATAGGGTATGGACATCCATCAAAGATCTAAAGGATAGAGGAATTTGGTGAGATGTAGTTACAACCAGAGTGGTAAACATGTGTACAAAATGTGCAAGCATAGACAAGGCACGCGAATTGTTTGACAATGTGCCTCAAAAGGAATTTGGTCACATTGAATGCTATGATTGCAGGACATGAAAAAAATGAATTTGTTGACAAAGATTAAGAAACTTTCAAGAAAATCAAATCTGTAGTTGTAAAGCCAACATTCTCCTCGCTTGTCCCAAAATGGGAATTTTGGAACACGGTATAGATTTGATGGAAGGGGGGATTTTGTCAAATAATATAGTTGGAAATGCTTTGATAGACATGTATGGAAAATGTAAAGCATAAACAAGGCTTGTGAACTGTTTAAAAAAGTGCATCAAAGAAATGTGGTGTCATTTGTAGGATATGCACAAAATGGATTTTGCAAGGATGTTCTCATAATATTTGAAATAATGAAGCACTCTCGAACATATCATAACAATATAAGCTTTTCTTGTGTTCTTTGTGTATGTAGCCATTTAGGTTTAGTGGATGAGCATTTATATATTTCAAGAACACCCTAAACTTTATGATTAAGATGCCAATTAAACATGTGATGGTTGTGTGGATGCGTTTCCTTGGCCCTTATAGATCACATATGGATATAGGTTTTAGAGTATTTACAATGATGTTACTTTTTTACTTGGATCCTAAAAAAATTGTGACTTATTGTCTGCTCTTAAAAATCTATGTAGATGTGGGAAGGTTGTACATATCCTGCAATCATTGCAGTCCATGAGATAACATCTTCAAAACTATAGGTATTATGTTAAATAGTTCATGTGCCTTGTTAATGCTTCCACTTTTTGCATGCATGTCTACTATTGTAGTTGTGACTATAATATTTGACAAATTATCTCTCTCTCTACCTCTCCCCTCTTTGTATATCCCTCTCTTTCTCAAGTCCTCTCTCTTTGTTCTTTAAGTCTCACTCTATTTTTTCCTCTATCTCCTTACCCCACCTCTCTCACACTCTTCCCCCCTCTATCTCTCCCTCTTTCTATTTGTATCCCTCCCTCTCTCTCTATTGCAACATAACATGAGCTTGTTGGTAATGGAGCTCATTTAGAGGTTTTGTTTCGACGTACCCATTGCACGCCAAGGTGTGATTGCTAGTTTCACACCATCTTGAAAAGGAACCAATTGCAAAGAACATCATTCTAAGAATCTTTTCTTTGGAGCACAAATATAAACTTGTGTTTGCATCAAATCATTCTATGACATAGAAGATTATAAATAGTCTTTGGAATTTCTTACAACTATAAAGCTACTCTAAGCAAGGGGTCAATCTAGGAGAATCTAGCTCAAAGTGCAAGCATCAC
Organism: Sequoia sempervirens; assembly: GCA_007258455.2. Taxonomy (NCBI): domain Eukaryota; kingdom Viridiplantae; phylum Streptophyta; class Pinopsida; order Cupressales; family Cupressaceae; genus Sequoia; species Sequoia sempervirens. Next base: position 251,230 of record VDFB02003233.1, read on the forward strand.
AATTATACACAATTTATAGACTTGTCAAAACATTCCCATAATAGACACGATCAAATCTTACAAAACACATGTTATTTAAAAATAATATATATTTTTAATTTACCACAACAAAAAAACTCTACATTATATCAAACTTATTCTTCAACATTAATCCTTAAAAACTAAACACTCTTACTCTTTTACATTTAATTTTTTAAACTCCTAAAATAATAATTTAATTTTTTAAATTTTTTTTTTCATAATTGTTGCACGACATTTCCACAATCCTCGCACATCAGACAGATACTCCTCCTGCACTGCCATAAAAAAAATACACTATTTACTAATATATACTAATACAAAATGTTAAAAATAATTTATATTTTAAATCTTATAAATTTAAATTCAAGTAAATTATAAGTAATCTAATTTTAATCTTAAAAAAAAAACTAAATTTAGCATTTGTTAATTTGCTTCATTCACCTAATTTTTATTGGAAAAAATATTACAACCATTTTAATATATCTTATAAATTTTTATTTTTATTTATATTTTAAATCTTATAAATTTTTATTTCTATTTATATTTTAAATCTTATAAATTTATATTTAATCCAATGCAAATGAAAATTAATAATAAGTAAATGTTTGACTTAAATATTGGATGATCATTTAAATTATTTTTAAAAAGCAACATTACTAAAACTATAAGACAAAGGAAAAAGAGCTACATCCTACATAAAAATACACTATTTACTAATATATACTAATACAAAATGTTAAAAATAATTTATATTTTAAAACTTATAAATTTAATAATTTATATTTTAAATCTTATAAATTTAAATTCAAGTAAATTATAAGTAATTTAATTTTAATCTTAAAAAAAAAAACTAAATTTAGCATTTGTTAATTTGCTTCATTCACCTAATTTTTAGTGGGAAAAAAATTACAACCATTTTAATATATCTTATAAATTTTTATTTCTATTTATATTTTAAATCTTATAAATTTATATTTCTATTTGAATTTATATTTCTAATCTTATAAATTTATATTTCTATTTATATTTTAAATCTTATAAATTTATATTTCTATTTATATTTCTAATCTTGTAAATTTATATTTCTATTTGAAAAAATATTTTTAAAATATTTAATCTAATACAAATAACACATAAAAATTAATATTTAATAAATGTTTGACTTAAATATTGGATGATCATTTAAATTCTTTTTAAAAAGCAACATTACTAAAATTATAAGACAAAAAAAAGAACTACATCCTACATAAAAATACACTATTTACTAATATATACTAATACAAAATGTTAAAAATAATTTGTATTTTAAATCTTATAAATTTAAATTCAAGTAAATTATAAGTAATTTAATTTTAATCTTAAAAAAACTAAATTTAGCATTTTTAATTTGCTTCATTCACATAATTTTTAGTGGAAAAAAAATTACAACCATTTTAATATAAAAAAATGTGTAGTAAACAATTTATTCAATAAATTTAATACTTCCACCTACCTGTCATTTTCAATGTAGCTTCAAAAACTTTACGGAGAATATTCCTTCATTGCTTTCACTGTATAACGCCTCTCGGCATAATTATTATTATAATATATATATATTTATATTTTTATGTGATAACTATTATATTATTATATTTTTATTACTATATCAAGTTTTGATTACTATATTAATGATTGGGTTAGGTATTATATTATATTATATAATGTAATTATATTAGTTTATATTGTAATATATAGTTATATTAAATTATATTATTTAAATATTTATATTATGTTATTATTGTGTGTAGGTGTTTTTCTACTCTAAAATGTAAATGAAACTAGGGGAGAGGATCCAATAGTTGAGCATGTTTCAATAGTTGTGATAGTTGTTTTATTGTCCAATAGTTGTGACTTGACTAACCCATATTAAACAAAATGTATTCCTTTGGTCTAAAAAGCAACCAATCATGTGTAGATCAACACTCAACTACCCATGATGTGAATGTACCTTTTTGGACACCTTATTGGTCTCACTTTTTTTTGATGTAGGTGTTTTTCTACTCTAAAATGTAAATGAAACTAGGGGAGAGGATCCAATAGTTGAGCATGTTTCAATAGTTGTGATAGTTGTTTTATTGTCCAATAGTTGTGACTTGACTATCCGAATAGTTGTGACTTGACTAACCCATATTAAACAAAATGTATTCCTTTGGTCTAAAAAGCAACCAATCATGTGTAGATCAACACTCAACTACCTATGATGTGAATGCACCTTTTTGTACACCTTATTGGTCTCACTTTTTTTTGGGCCTTTTTGGACACCTTGACAAAAAACATGTTGATGTGGCCTTGAAACAAAAGTTATAAGCAGGGAACTTACCAAGTAAGTTGCTCTAAAAATTGAGAGTGATTTGAAATTTCCATGTAGAATAACTATTAGGTCCCTCTCCCCTAAAGGCAAACTAGAATAAACCAACAACACTCAAATATTGGCCTAATGACGAAATCTAAACAAGAATAAAAAAATGAAAACTGAATTATTACCTTATCTAGATTTGATGTATGGTTGGCCCTTGATAATGATCAATTTGTGTGCTCTTGATCACCTTGATAGCAAATAACCTACATGAATATGATTGTGGATGAAAGATGGATGCAATAATGGGGGTGATAGTGGATTTTGGATGCAAATATGAGCTCAAAATGGATGCTTGAAGATTGCATAAAAAATGTGGAGAAATGAAAAAAGCGTTTGATCATTTAGAGGGAAGATGAAATGAAAGGCTAGGATTAGAAGTAGGGTTGAATATCAATGGTTGACTCAAGCAATTGTGAGGATAACATGTCATTCTAGGGAGATGGGAAGATGTGAGGCAGAGCTTGGGTGGCAGTGAGGTGGAGGTACTTTTTAAGTACCTTGGGAAGGGAAAAAGGGATGACTTGTCTTATCCTCCGCAAATCATGGGGAGGATGTGACAAGAGAGGAATTTAAAATTCCTCTCAAAATCTCCATGGGGAATTGGAGAGAGCCTAGGGTAGATAAATTCCATTTGGGGGCACATGAGGATTAGAAATAGGAATTAAAAAGTCCATGGAAGATCTTGGGTAAATAAAATGGAATTAAAAATTCCATGTAGGCATGTAGGGAGAATAAATAGGAATTAAAAATTCTTAGGAAAGGGGGGATAACTAATCTAAAAAGAGGATTTAATGAGGGTTGACCTAGGTACACATGTCATAATTGACATTGAGATTAGATTAAGGTTAATTAATCATTGATTGAGGTTGTGCAAATGATTAACTAGGACAATGATGGGATTAAAGACCAGTTGCAAATTATGGAGGATGTGACACTAATCCAACTAATTAGGATTAAAGAGAAATTATGGAGGATGTGATATTTGGAGAGAAAAATAAATAAATTAAAATTTAATTTTAATTCATGTGAGACAAATGACTAAATAAATAAATTGATGCATTTATTTAATTTAGAGAAAAAAAGATAAAGATAAAGTATTTAATTAAACATTTAAATAAGGAATAAATTTGATCACATAGAGATGGTCAAATTTGGATGTCTACAATTATATTATAAAAATAATTATTATATTATTATAAATTATATTATATTATTATAAATTATATTATATTATTATAAATTATATTATATTATATTTATATTATTATATTGTATATTGCTAATTGAATGGGTTTGGATTATGGGTCCATTAGGATTGTGGGTCAATTAAGGGTGGTATCTAGTAAGATTTATTTTTCACTTATATTTAGGATAAGGATTATTATTATTGTTACTGTTATATTTTTTTATTACATATTTTTTGTGTGTTATATATATTTACTATTGTATGGCTATATTTTTATTAATATTAGTAATATTTTTATTAATATTAGTAATATATTATTAATATTAGTAATATATTATTAATATTAGTAATTATTATATTATTCATAATATTATATTATTATTTTGACATGACTATTATATTATTCTAATTATTATAATATTATATTATTCTTATTATTAAATTATTCCCACTATTATATTATTATAACTTTGTTAACACTATTGATTATTATTAAAATTAAATAACTATACATATCTGTAAATGAAACATTTGGGCAAATTTTTTCATCTTAAAATGTTGCTCATACTCAAAATACAATATAAATAATGTTTACTTATAAAATAACACACAAAACAATTTTAATATTTTTAAGAAAGTTTTATTTAGAAGATAAGGGGAAAAAATCTATGTATAAATCTTTGTATATTATGTTTTTCTTAATAGGTGGCATGGTAAAAAAAAAATGGGATTGACAATATAGAATGTTATTGATTATAAAAATAGAAAGATTTTCTCCACAATATCTGAGCCAAGAAAAAGAGATAAAACAAGTAATAATGAAAAAACAATGTCTTGTTTATGTTATTTTTTAATTTATTTAAAAAAAAGTTTTATATTATATTTACACTTTTTTTTATGTACTCAAAACAAAAAAATTTAGGCTGATTTTTTTTCAATTGAGGGTTTTGCATTCAACGAGATTTTATTGACTCATTCAAAACCATTCAACTTCATTAAAAGATTGAAAATCCAATAATATTTATATCATTTAAATTCATATATATTATGCACATAATACATTATATATTATGATAAACTAAACATTAAACATTTTTTTTTTTTGAAAGTTTAATTTATTTAGTAACCATATCTAATACAAAAATTAAATAAAATTAAATATTCATTTAAAAATAATTTAACAATTACTAATTATAATTTTAGAATAAGTTATGAACTAAAATGTATCTATAGAATCAAATGTTCTATTCTTTTTTTCTTTTAGTATAATTATAAAATAAAATTATACTTAAAAAAATCATAAAATAATTTATATAGGGAAGCTTTTGATTTAAATCTCTTTACTATGTTTGCAAAATCACCACAATATCTTGAAAACTTAAATTCCATTCAATAAAATAAAATAAAATTCTAATTTTTAAAATTTCATATTCATTTTTAGATATAAAAACAATCTTTCTATTTTATTTTTTCCTCTTTTTGCATGTAAATCATTTCATTTACATAGAAAAGTTTTTTATTTAAATCTTTAAATCAAATGCAAAGATAATTATACATATACTTTACTATAAAATTTATATAATAATTATTTATTATATTTTAGATGATATAAAATTTTATTTATATATAATATAATTTAATAATATTAATAAAATATATATAATAATAATATATAATTAAATACATCTATTAAATTAATAGTAATAAAATATAATTAATTGCATAATATAATATATTAATTAAGATGATTATTATAAAATATTTGTGATGTTCAAAAGTCGGGTTCACTAAAATGAAAAGTGGAAAAATAAGTTCACCAATTTGAAACAAAGAGAAATATTGGAAATAATGTGCGAATGGATGTTTTGGACCTATTCTCCTTTATTTCATTAGGAAAAGAGATCCACAAAGAATTCAAACAACCATATTGTTACCCATCTCATGTTGAAGTGAATTCACAATGATGTTGGATCGTTGTATCAACGTGAAGCCTCCATTTATGTGTTACAAAAGCTCTAAATGTGCGTTGATGTTGATCGAAGATGCATGTAAATGTTTATGTGAAATCGATTGTCAGTTTGACATTATTTCGTTGTGCAAAAGATGTCAAATTTTCTATCCTTTTTTAGGATGAAGAGGATTGTTATATAGATTTTACATTTTGAGATGAGCAATTGAGATTGCGTAGTAGGAAATCCTGATCAATGGTTGAAAGATGTTGAGAGGAATTAGATTGCTCAGTTAGCTTATGTGATCAAATCAATTAAGGATGATAATTGATCAATCAAATGAAATAGATTGTTTAATTTGTGGAATTGAGGAAATCAAGTTGAGGCTTAAGTGGGATTGAAGAGTAGATGGATTAATTAGGAAATAGATGAGTTAGTCAACCAATCAAAGTGAGCAATTAGTGGTCATAATTTGCTCAATCATGAAAGTAAGTGAGGGTAATTAATTAATTAAGCCTTTTTGAATTGTAACATACAAATCATGTTTGAATTTTACAAATAAAGTTGTATTTGTTTTGTTGACCTTTTTGAATGATGTTTGAATAATTCATTCAATTATTCAAGTTTAAGGGAAAGTGGTTTAATTAAACTATTAAGTATTAATAACTTAATTGACTTAGGACAATAAAGTAATTGATGTTATTTAATTAATCAGAAGAATAAAGTTAGATTAAGACTTTATTAAATAAATGAAATTTGTTTAATTAATTGAAAATGATGAGAAAGTGTATTAATTAAATAATGTAATATTATTCAATTAATAGAGAAAATTATGGTTTTTGATGTAAAATGATGTGATATGCAGTGATATTAGATGATAATGATGTTGATGATGAAAAAATGTCATTTAAGATGTGTTATAAATGTTAGGTCATTTTTACATGTCTGCACTAAAATTCAATTCAGAAGCTGACAAAGATACAATTTACTAAATAAATAAAATTTAGAATATATATATTCAAGCAAGTTTTGTTAAAGCAAAATTAGCTAAATAAATATAACATATAGAGGATATGTTCATTTTCCATTTCTAAAGAAGACTATTTTAGTAGGTTATGAATAAAAATATAGTATTTAACATGAATAGAAGATAAGACTGTTCATTTCCATTCTAAAATCACGTAGGGCCTACCTTGCGGAATATAAAAGTTAATGATAGAAAATATTTCAAATCAAACACAGTCGAAGGACACAAAGGTGGGGTAGACATATGGACATCCATTAATGCATTAATGATTCCAATAATAATAATAATATTAAAAAATAAAATAAAATAAATGCATTAGTGAAAGGGGTATGGCAGCAAAGTAAATGCAAGGGCATGGTGTAGGCGTGTTGGGAATGATAATGCAACTAGAAAGGCATTGTGTCCTTTCCTTTTGGCGGTTCAAAATATTGATTTGAGGTCAATCCAACGTGGAGGTTCTCGAACAACACCCACGACATATGCAAAAAAAGGTATTTTGAGTAGTTTTAGGAGACGAAGATCCATAAAATGTGGTCTGATGGAATGCACGAGAGGAGGGTTTGGTGCACGACCTGGCGTTTGAAGGAGGCTTCTAAGAAGAGCGCCTCAAAGTAATGTGGTTTCATATTAAAAAGGCAATGATTGCAGATATGTACGAAATGGATTTGTCGAAAAGGCTTTAGAAACTTTCGAGAGGAAGAAGAGAATGACGTGAGGGAGAGAGAATAGAGAAAATTCGCAGCTAGGAATGAAATGAAATGAAATGAAATATTTTAATGACGTCCACAAGGCCAAAGAATCCTATGGGACCCAAGATCAGCACCGAAACAACCCACAGCACAACCCTAGACAAAATGGAGGCGCCGTTCGAGATCAACCCTTTGAGAGTGAATTTTGATGATGAAGTTTGCAATTTTGTCAAGTCTTGAATCTTCAAACAAGGTATTTAAATTGTCAACGTGCACCGTATCCCCATAGCTGGCCCGAATGTCTTTATATGCTGAGCATTCTATGATAAAGTGCCATTTCGTCTCCACCATACCCTTGTTACAAAAATGACATATTCTATTTTCCCACTCTTCTTTAGGAACCACCCACCTACCCGTTTCACACCTAAGATGGTGTGAACTAGTCTGCAATTGGGCTATCAACATTTTTGCTTTCCATTTGATATTCGCTCCTATATAAGCCTTTTCTTCATGGTCCCTTGTGGGATTGAATTCTTTGATATAATAATCCTTTTTACGCCCTATTTTTTTCGTCCATATACCATATTTAAATTTTTCTCTCACATAATTTTTTATTTCTCCATTTGTGTTTGGACACTCATGCATCACAACATCCCATTTCTTCATCCATTTGATATTAAGTTTCATCCATGTGTTCTTTCTTCTAGTTAGCTCCTCTTTCACAATTAGCTTAGGCCATCTATGATCCTCCATATTCTGGACCTTCTTTAGGTAGCTTAATAACCGGGTCATCGCTGAGGCCTCCAGAGGAAAAGTACCGGTCTCAGCCAATAAAATTTCATAAGGCACTGCAGTCTTAAGCTTGAGGCTGCATATAATTAGATGTTTTTGTATCCTTTCCACTTGTCTCCATTTCTGATCTGACATGCTGCTGCCCCAAATTTCACACCCATAGAGAATTACCGGAGTAACAAGAAGACCAAAAAGCGTTCTTTTAGTTTTCCAATCCCATAATTCGGCATTTCTACATCTATTTTGCAAAGAGTACAATGCTTTCCAGCCTCCTTGAATTCTTTTTGCTCTACATGTTTCCCAACTAAGTTTGTTGTGAAAATCAAGCCCAAGGTACTTATACTCGTCCACTATTTCCAGTGGCTTGCCTTCAAAGATAAATTCAATCTGCTATTTTTTTCTTCGCAGTGAGAAGATCATTATTTTGGTTTTTGAAGTGTTCACTTGCATCCCGACCTCTTGACAAAACGTTTCAAGGGCCTTCAAATGTTTTCTCAAATCAAGCGCAGTTTTAGCAATTAATATGAGGTCATCGGCATATAACAGTAATTTTATTACAAAGTTGGCCAAAAGAATGCCTTCCCCACCAACCTTGTCAATCCATTCTTCCAGCTTATCAATGTAAAGCCCAAATAGCGTTGGGGAGAGCGGGCAGCCTTGTTTGACACCAATGTCACTGCCAAAGCATTCTGACATACCATCATTGGTTCTGATTTTAGCTTTGACCTGCTCGTAGAGCCTATGAGCAGCCGCCCTAAGCTCATGTGGAACTCCCAAATCCTCCATTCTCTTCCATAGCTTGTTCCGAGGGACCGTGTCAAAGGCTTTTTTAAAATCAACAAAGCAGCAATAGGCTTCGTCTCCTTGAATGTCCCAAATTTTTTCAATAAAAAATCTAAGGGTAACTCCATGATCAATAGTGGAGTGTTTGGGCCTAAAACCAGCTTGACCTTTTGCTCTTTTCCCCTCTTTTTCAGCCCAGCTGCTAATCCTGCGTTCAATCATGCTTCCAAAAAGTTTCCCCATAAGAGGGTTAATCATAATAGTTCGGTAGTTTGATGGGTTATTTATGTCACCATTTTTGTGCAAGGGGATAACAACACTAGTGGTCCATCCTTCTGGGAAGCCTTCTTGAATGACCCTGTTGAAAATGCTCTTAATACAAGGTGCAAGGACCTCAACACCCCACTTTAAATGTTCTGCTTGCAGCCCATCAATATCTTGTGCTTTCCCTCCTGCCAACCTTCTTATGCCTTGACTGATATCCTCTACGGTGAAAAGTTCGATGGCTGCCTTGATTATTGGGGGTCTATGTTTATCCTGCTCACGCTCATAAAGAAGTTTTGCATAGTCTAGCCATTGAGAGCTTGTAATATTATTTTCCATTTGTTTTCTTTTCTGTTGTAGCTCCTTCCAAAACTTTTTGGGGTTGTTCTTTCCAAGGGTAATCAACTCCAATCTTCTATCCCTCACATACTTTTCTTTTTTACTTTGTATCATCCTTTCATACTCTTTCTTGTTTTCTATTGTCATTCCCCCCTCACGAAGCTTCCTTTTTGTTAACTTGCACTCCTCATCAAACCACGGGTTTGCTGAAAAAGTATTTGTACTGCACACCCTCCATAAATTTGTAATTTTGGGCTCCATTTTGGGAAGAAAAGGTAGAGGGAAGGTGTGAATGGAGGTGTTTGAGGTGCAGAGTTGTTTAGGAGTGAAAGATATGCATGATCAATTAGTTGTATGTTTATTTTAGATAAATTGCAAAAGCAGTTTGCAAGTTGCGTTTTAGTTTTCTTATTTTTTAAATTTTTTATTTTATCCAGCAATAGGGGAGAAGAGCCAGTTTGCATGGTGTGCAGTTGTTTGCTTTTAGTTTTAGTTTTTTTTTGTCTTTTTTTGATCTTATCTCTATTTTATCATATATAGCATTTCAATTGTTTTAAATACTGCTGATTGTAATTCAAATTTACATATGAAAAAATAATATATTGTCTTTCTTTTCAGTTGTGTAAAAAAAATATTTTTCTCAAGTATAATGTTAGTGTTGTTATAATTTTTAATCTTTCAATTAGTGTGAGAGCTGGTTGTAAAAGTTTTATTGTGTAGGTAACAAGATCGAAGAAATGGTTATTTTCACATGGCAAATATCAACAGTTTACCAAATTTCAACTTTTGTTGTCACCCTGAGCGTCACTAGCTTTCAATTCGAAATGAGTGAACTGTAGAACCCTGGTTGCATGCAAACCACTCTCTCCCACCAACCCCAGCCAATTGAATGCCTCACATTCTAGGGGGTGGTAGGGCAACTATTTGTGGGTGCTTCTTCCTTAAGTGAACATTCTATCTATTACACTCTATCTCTTATTGAAGAACTTAGTCGCTACATAACTAGCCGATCTGAGTAGACTAGCCCACCCCTAGAAGATTGGTATAATTTTTTTTGGATGCTTTTGCATGTATTGCTATGTTACTAGAAATGAGAAATAGAAACTGCAATGGCAATGACAACGTGAGAAGAAACATAGTTTTTAGAGGTTGCGTAAAAAATTAAATATAGAAATAATTATATTTAAAATAGCTTCAATTACATACAAGGTAAATAAAAAATTATATAAAAAATAGTTAAATACATAATATAATTTAATAATATCAATAAAATATATATAATATAATATATAATTAAATACATCTATTAAATTAATAGTAATAAAATATAATTAATTACATAATATAATATATTAATTAAGATGATTATTATAAAATATTTGTGACGTTCAAAAGTTGGGTTCACGAAAATGAAAAGTGGAAAAATAGGATCACCAATTTGAAACAAAGAGAAATATTGGAAATAATGTGTGAATGGATGTTTTGGATCTATTATCCTTTATTTCATTAGGAAAAGAGATCCACAAAGAATTCAAACAACCATATTGTTACCCATCTCGTGTTGAAGTGAATTCACAATGATGTTAGATCATTGTATCAATGTGAAGCCTCCATTTATGCGTTACAAAAGTTCTAAATGTGCGTTGATGTTGATCAAAAATGCATGTAAATGTTTATGTGAAATCGATTGTCAATTGAACATTATTTCGTTGTGCAAAAGATGTCAATTCTTCGATCGTTTTTGAGGATGAAGAGGATTGTTATATAGATTTTACATTTTGAGATGAACAATCAAGATTGCGTAGTAGGAAATCCTGATCAACAGTTGAAAGATGTTGAGAGGAATTAGATTGCTCAGTTAGCTTATGTGATCAAATCACTTAAGGATGATAATTGATCAATAAGAGGAAATAGATAACCTAATTTGTGGAATTGAGGAAATCAAGTTGAGCTTTCATGGGATTGAAAAATAGATGGATTAGTTAGGAAATAGATGAGTCAGTCATCCAATCAAAGTAAGCAATTGGTGGTCATAATTTGTTCAATCATGAAACTAGGTGAGGGTAATTAATTATTGAATTAATTAATTAAGCCTTTTTGAGTTCAAACATGCAAGTAATGTTTGAATTTTACAAACAAAGTTGTATTTGTTTTGTTGACCTTTTTGAATGATGTTTGAATAATTTATTTAATTATTCAAGTTTAGGGGAAAGTGATTTAATTAAACTGTTAAGTGTTAATAATTTAATTAACTTAGAGGAATAAGATAAATTGACGATTTAATTAATCAGAAGAAGTTAGATTAAAATTTAATTAAATAAATAAAATTTATTTAATTAATAAAAAATGATTAAAAAGTGTATTAATTATTAATTATTTATTCAATTAATAGAGAAAATTAGGGTTTTTGTTGTAAAGTGATGTAATAATATTAGGTGATAATAATACCGATGATGAAAAAATGTCATTTAGGATGTGTCATAAATGTTAGGTCCTTTGATCCATTCAATATCAAAATCATAACTGAGGAATTCAAAATACCACCTTGAAATTCTACCCTGAGCAATATCTTTATTAGGTTTCTTCTTAAGTAGGCTTCGCATAGCTTGACTGTCTGTTCTGACTATAAAATGTACTGGCTTGAGAAAAATCTTGAATTTCTCTAATCCTTTTTTGACTGCCAGTATCTCCTTTTCATAGATATGATATCTGCTTTCTGAGTCAGAAAATGTTACAGAGTGATAATCGCATATATTTTTCTTTCCAGTTTCTTCTTCCTGTATCAATACAACAGACCATGTATTATCAGATGCATCAGTATATAAAAAGAGAGGTAAATCTGGAACAGGATTTTGAAGAGATGGCAAATATTGACATTTTGCCTTAATTCTTTGAACTGCTTCTGTAGCCTGGAGAGACCATCCTTCATTTCCTTCTTTTAGATGAAATTGGATAGCTTTTCGATCTTCGGCCAAACCTTTGTAGAATGGAGATATATAATTTAAACAACCCAAAAATCTCTGAATTTGCTTTTTATCTGTAAGGATATCTGGGAATTCTTGGATCCTTTTTAAGATATGAGGCTGAAGTTGCACTTGACCATTATTAAGATGTAAGCCAAGAAAATCAATTTCACTTTGACCAATTACCATCTTTTTAGCTGTTAAACAAATCCCATGTTGTTTAATGATATTATCCTTCCATTTAACTATCCCATACCATTCAGTTCTGATTTAATCGGAAGAGCTGCAAATAAGAAAGTGTTTTCAAAGTTTGATTGCAAATCTGGGTTTTGGCAAAAAAAGGTAAAGGAATCTGACAGGTATAAGACAACATTTTCAGTTCCTCAAGGATTATATGAATGGAATGTAATGCCATTTGGTTTATGTACAGCTCTTGCATATTTCCAAAGACGCATGGACCAGGCACTTAGACATTTGAAAGATTTATGTGCTGTTTACATTGATGATATTCTTATTTTTTCAGATTCAATTACTGACCATTTGCAACACCTAGAAGATCAGGTCGTTCTTTCCAGAATTCTAGAGGAATAGCATTAGTTTTTGCCAATGATCTTGAAGAACCTGTATCCACAAATGCATCAAGAGGAATTTTCTTATATCCAGGGAAACAAAAGTTTATCCAGATATACTTCTTTTTGGGTTTATACCTACCATGTTTGCTTCTCCTGAATGTGTATTCACCTTCATGGTACTTGCTACGAGAGCACCTTTTACATTTCCATTTCCTTCCACATCTTGTCCTTTTAAACTGCTTTAGCTGCTGGAAATCTTTAAGCTGATTAATAGGAGGAAGATCACAAAATTCTTTGAGATTACATGTATAATTATATTCCTCCTTGTTGAGTTGTAGAGCACCCAACAGACATTGCTTTTCCAGCTTATATCTAATCAATCTTTTAATTGTAGGAAAACTAACATCATCAAGCTGCTTATGTTCTTTTCTGAGAATATAATCTTGAGCCCATGCTCCTAAACCATAAGGAAGGGAATTCAAATAATATTGCTTTGTGGTTAGGTCATGCATCTTATTAGCTGCAACCATATATGATTCAAACATACAATTATACTCATCAAATTTTGCTAGATTCTTGAGCTTCATAGATTGCAGAATCTTGTTGGCTTCAAGAGCTTGATTAGAAATGTCATCACAGAAAAGATCTGTTAATAACCATTTGAATTCATCAAAACCAGCTTGCAAGATATCATCTTTTCCTAAATTCTTTGGATCCACTAGAATTGGATCTATAGGCTGAGCATGAATGTTTTTGGGCATTGGACCCTAATCTGGCAGATTATTCCACTAGTTTCTTAACTTGCCAGACATTAATCTGACTGCATAAAGAACCTTAGTAGGTTCTGTCCATGAGCCACTTCTTTCAAAGAGATTTTCTAATGTATCAGTCCATGTACAAATGGCTTCATATGGATTAACCATTTTATCAATATTCAAGATATAACCGCTAGATGCATAAGGTCGCATCTGTTCAGGCTTGAGGTTTTCTGTAACTGGTTCTTGCATTTCAATATCCATGGTTAATTTTTTCAATGATTACCATGGTTCTTTCTCTTCAATTTGCTTGTAAGCAGAAAAATCTAAATCAATTTCCTCATATTTACTATTTACAGAGGAATCATCATCACTAATACTATCAGAAATAGTTAAAGTATTTACATCTGAAGACTCATTTTCAGACTCTTTATTAGCATAACCAGGTTCATCCATATACACTGGTTCTTCTTGTTCTTGTTCTACTCCTAATTCTGCAAGCCAATCTTTGACTGGTTCTTCTTTACTAGCTAGAGTATGTTCTTTAACTTTTGGCATGGGAACATGCAGAGTTAGCTTATTAGAAGGTCTTCTAGAGGTTGAGGCTTTATCTTCCTCACTGTGAAGAGGTTTTCTTCGTTGAAACAAGACCTTTTTGGTTTTGGGGGGTTCTATTGTTTTACCTTTTTTCTCTCTGTCTTCTTCTTCAGAACTATCCTTACCTGCTTGAGTGACTCTGATTTTCTTTGTAATTCACCAAACTTTTTCAAGTTTCTTAGCCAAAGAGTCTAAAAGATTCTTGTTCTCAATATCAACAACTTTTCTGGAAGTCTCATTGGTTTGCTGATCAGCATAAATATGAGTAAGGTAGTTATCTTGATGTTGTTGAGTAGAAATAACAGTTTTGACACTGTTATGGACTTGAGTAACATCATAGTTGACACTGGTAATGTCATTAGACAGAGTTCCATAGTAGTGCACAACATTCTTTAAAACAGAAAAATGCTTTTGTTGGTCTTCAGATACTATATCTAACTTATTTATAGACTCTAAAGTCAGGTCAGCAGAAAATCTAACATCGACAGCCATGTCATCAATATTGTCTTGGGCAGAGATCATCCACTGAGCTATCTAGTTTCGTTGGGCTTCAGAATTCTTTTGCTTTTTCCCCAACTCAGTATGAAGCCTAGCTTCATATTTTCCCCATATTTTCTTATCAGGATTAATAACTATAAAAGTCTCAGGGGTAGGCTATCTGCCTGGTTCATAGCTAATAATCTCCTATTCCTGGTTATTAAATTCCATCTTATACTTATTTTTCTTCTCAGATCCGGCCCTGGGGAGTTTAGATTTGGGCATTTTTTCTTTCATCATGCAATTCTTTTCTCCCATTTTTGTAAGTTTAATACCTTTTCCTTTCTGATCGTGTTGTTGCTCATTTTTAGGAGTCTGAACAAGCTTCTGGCTAACTTGTCAAGCCAACCTATCCATTAGTTTAGGATTACTACTCAGATCAGAGAGTGTTGCTAAGGATGCACGAGAAGGATATGGATTAACAGATGGTTGTCTGTACAAGGGGAAATGGCTAGAACCAAGTGATTCTTCAGGATTATAATCAAGATATGGCTTATTAGATGTACGAGGAAAATTTCTAGACATGGAATAAGACCACATAGAAGGACCTGGTCTATCACTGGAAGATGCTTCAGGCTAGGTAAAGATAGTCTCATCAGGAAGAGACTGAAGGTCAATGCTAGCAAGCCTTCGACTTTGGGTTCTTGGTATTTCAGAAAACATACCCCTTGAAGAGGTTGGAAGTTCCTGAAACTTGGGTTGCGTTTGATTGATCATTTTTTCAATCATAGGGAAACCTATGTCAAACCCAGTGGAATCAATATGGGGACGAAAATCATCAACATTTTTATTGGCTTCTGTATAACTTACCCCAGCAGGAAAATTGGAAGGAGGGAAGATAGTATTTAACAATCTATACACACATCTACCGCCTATAGTAGCATACACAAAATCTGGTTGAAGAATAACTCCTTTGACTTGTAAGAGGAGGCAGAAAGCAGACTGAACATATTTATCATCAAGATTGATGGTAAAGTTAGGTCTGACAGACATACGCGCATCACCACCTTTGGTAATATCAGAGGATTTGACAAGTCAACCTTTAAATTGTCCTATGACAGCTTGATCCCAAATTCTACATCGGGTGTCTATGAGAGTGGCAAAATATTCAGCACCTATGTCATAATTGAAATGAGGATGTAAAATAATATGAACTAAAGAAAAATGCACATGGAAAAAACCCTTTTCTCTCCATCTCTTAATATCTTCAGGAAGTAAAAATGGCAGATAAACAAGACATATGCCAAAACCAGAAACTTTAAGATTAATCTCAGATTGTCTCACAGAGTTCATCATTTTTTCCTTAATGCCTTTTTCAGGATATAAATTTGATATCTTAACATCTGGAAACTTAAAGTTGCCATGCTCATCTATTAACTCTTCTTTATCTTGGAAATAATTATGGATAACAGAGGAAAGAGAGCTGCTTGCATTCATGGAGCGCTGACTAGCCATAGTGAAGAAACATAACTTACTTGATTTCGCCTTGAATCTGTTCGCTGCTACGTTTTTTGACTTACTGCTCACCCTCAACACACCTATCCTTCGGCTTCAAAATGGGATTTACGGCCTTACTGCGGGTCCACAGCTACTGGCGATAGCTACTCTTCGTTTAGAACCAATATCTTCAAATGACTGGCAGAACTTAATGAGGCAAGGCCTTTTCCAAGATCCAAACTATAACCAAGACAATAACTATGATAACACAGATGACTTTGACAAAGATTGTAAAACCAGATGAACAATAAATACTCAGATATGAATCATGAATTTGTGTTTCAACATCAGGCATAATGATAAACTTTAAGCTTAAACCAATGCTCTGATACCAATGTGAAGGCCACTCGATTAAAATGAAAAATGATAGATTCCAAAGCCTATAACAGAGAGGAAACATATACAAAAGAAAGCGAAAAGGGCACACTGTCATTCAAAACTCATTCCAGAATTCATTACATTACATTACATTTGTTACTTATCAGATTCTGATCATCCAGATTGCACGAAGCGCAGGAGAGAGCATAAGTCTGATTTTCAACCTAGCGACTCTTCCTAGAGACTAAAATCCAATCTCAGACCATCGATGCCAAGAATGAGGCGTCCTCAAAAATTTAAAGGAGAGGCTGAGCTTGTAACCTCATGGAAAATTATAATAAATTTGGAATTTGTCCATACGCTTTTGACATGCGTCCCACTAACCTACCGCACTATGGAGTAGACAGCTGTTAGGTAGTCTGCTGTAAACACTAACATAGTGGAAGACAAAGAGAATCACTTTAAGGACACCCATTAGTGAGAAGGGCCCACTTAACACTCGTAAGTGGCTACAGGGATCTTGCTTTTTAAGACAGGGTTGCGTCCTGTTGTCACGTGTTAACGTGGGTGACATCACGGCTCAGACAAGCCCATGTGCTAGCCATTAAAATGGTACTGGATCTAATAATTCATCAGGTAGATCATGATAAGCTTGGATCCAATCTTCAGGTCTGGTATTGAATGCAAAATCAATTTGTACCACATAATCCTGAGAATAGGCTAAGTCTAACTCAAGTCTTTTAGCTAAGAGTGCTGGTTTGAGACAGATGTTCATATTCTGAATCTTGATTTCTGCTTTCCATCTGGCTTCAAGTGGATAGAGTTCCAATCTTGGAAATCTGTAGCTTGTTCGTGGATAATGTGTCAGATATTGGCACATGCATTCATGCATCTTGATATGCAATTGTGGGTATAGAAGATTGAAGAATTCTTCCATATCAGGGTTAAATCTTGCACCAACAATATCAGCATATTCTTTAAAAGTATCTTGATCAAAACTAATAAGAGTAATAAAACCAAATTTTAAACATTTGAGAAAATTCATTTTACTCTGTTTTGACCAATTCATGCCAAATAATCCCTTGATTCTGATATGGATAGCATTACGTCCACACCAATATTTGATTGGGGCTCTTAACAGACCAAAAGATGCTTTGAAATCTTCCTCTTCATCTGGATCTATCAAACCTTGCTGATGATGATAATGTATCAAATTTTGCATATTTCTAAACCATTTGTTGAAGAAGTAAGATTCCAGAAAAGTAATGACTATCTCTTTGGGCAGAGTAGGAAGAGTGATTATATTACCATTACCATAATTCATGATATACATGGCAGTACCATCAGGTTTGTACCAATCTAGAGAATTAAACTCAAGATCAATATAAATTGATCCTGCAAGTTCTCTGGTCAGGGCATCAGCTAGGGGATTATTTTCTCCTTTGAACCATTCAATATCAAAATCATAACTGAGGAATTCAAAATACCACCTTGCAATTCTACCCTGAGCAATATCTTTATTAGGTTTCTTCTTAAGCAGGCTTCGCATAGCTTGGCTGTTTGTTCTGACTATAAAATGTACTGGCTTGAGAAAAATCTTGAATTTCTCTAATCCTTTTTTGACTACTAGTATCTCCTTTTCATAGATATGATATCTGCTTTCTGAGTCAGAAAATGTTCCAGAGTGATAACAGCAGATATTTTTCTTTCCAGTTTCATCACTAATACTATCAGAAATAGTTAAAGTATTTACATCTGAAGACTCATTTTCAGACTCTTTATTAGCATAACTAGGTTCATCCATATACACTGGTTCTTCTTGTTCTTGTTCTACTCCCAATTCTGCAAGCCAATCTTTGACTGGTTCTTCTTTACTAGCTAGAGTATGTTCTTTAAATTTTGGCATGGGAACATGCAGAGTTAGCTTATTAGAAGGTCTTCTAGAGGTTGAGGCTTTATCTTCCTCACTATGAAGAGGTTTTCTTCGTTGAAACAAGACCTTTTTGGTTTTGGGGGGTTCTACTGTTTTACCTTTTTTCTCTCTGTATTCTTCTTCAGAACTATCCTTACCTGCTTGAGTGACTCTGATTTTCTTTGTAATTAATCGAACTTTTTCAAGTTTCTTAGCAACAGAGTCTAAAAGATTCTTGTTCTCAATATCAACAACTTTTCTGGAAGTCTCATTGGTTTGCTGATCAGCATAAATATGAGTAAGGTAGTTATCTTGATGTTGTTGAGTAGAAATAACAGTTTTGACACTGTTATCGACTTGAGTAAAATCATAGTTGACACTAGTAATGTCATTAGACAGAGTTCCACAGTAGTGCTCAACATTCTTTAAAACAGAAAAATGCTTTTGTTGGTCTTTAGATACTATATCTAACTTATTTACAGACTCTAAAGTCAGGTCAGCAGAAAATCTAACATCGACAGCCATGTCATCAATATTGTCTTGGGCAGAGATCATCCACTGAGCTATCCAGTTTCGTTGGGCTTCAGAATTCTTTTTCTTTTTCCCCAACTCAGTATG
>VDFB02003233.1:270546-297194 GCA_007258455.2 Sequoia sempervirens
TCTAGGAATGGAAATCATGAGAGACAGAGCTAACAAAAAGCTTTGGTTAAGCTAGAGAAAGTATGTGAACTCAGTGTTGGAGAGATTCAACATGGTAGATTATAGAAACTTAGTTGTTCCTGTGATGCAAGGGGAAAATATTTTTGTGAATGATTGTCCAAAATCTCCTACTAAGATGGAGGACATGACCAAAGTACCATATGCGAGTGCAGTTGGCAATATGATGTATTTGATGGTGTGTACAAGACCAGACATTGCCCAAGCAGTGAGATTCCTTATCCATTTTATGGCTAATCCTGGATGAGTGCCCTAGGATGTGGTTAAGAGAGTGTTCAAATATTTACAGGGTACTTTTGAGTATGCCTTGAGTTTTCATGATTATCCTATTGGATCTCAGCATTCTGTGAGCATTAGAGGATATGTGGATTTGGATTGTGCAAGTGACATTGATAGCAAAAGATCCACCAGTGATTATGTGTTTATGATGTTTGGTGTTGCTATCAGTTCGATGAGTAAGTAGGTTGTAGTCACGTTGTTCACAATAGAGGAAAAGTATATGGGAGCCACTCATGCCTGTAAGGTTGTCGTTTGGCTTAAGATATTGTGTTTCAATATTGGTTTAGATGCAAGACATATTACTATTTGTTGTGATAGTCAAAGTGTGGTTTTTCTAGCAAAGAATCCTACCTTCCATGCCAGAACAAAGCACATTGATGTTCAGTATTATTTTGTTCGTGATATGGTAGAGGATGGAAAGGTGAACATAGAGAAGGTTGAAACTTTGGTGAATGTTATAGATGTACTTACAAAACCAATGAGCATAGAGAAGTTTAGATGGTGTTTCAATTCCATGGGCCTTGGGGCCTTGGGCCCTTGAGCAGATGATTCTGTATGACTCTCGGCAAGTCTTTGACAAGTGGGAGAATGTTGGGATTAAAGTGTCTCAACCTTAGATTCCTAATATTGATTTAATTGATGTAATTAATGTATTTATTTGTATTTATTAATTACCTATAGTGTCATGTCACAAATTGGGACGCACTGGCTGGGTGGCATCCCCATTGGAGGTGATTGGATGACACATAATCATCACAAGTGGACATAGGCATCCCACTTTGGAATCTTTGACCTATGAAAAATTCTATGATGCATCATAAGGCATCTTCATGCATTACAGAAAGGTGGCACCCAAGTTGGATTATTATAGGTTGTAAGAGAATCAAGTATTCTTGGTCAGTTAAGGTAGATTATTTTACAACTGTAAATGTTGTTAGCTATGACAGATGTAAGATGTGTAAGGAATTTTGTATAAGCTATTTTTTAGCATATTCTAGGCATCCAAGATTGGAAAAAGAATATTTGCATGTTTGAAAATTGTAAGGGGTGTAACCTTGGGAATATGTCATATGTGTCCAAATGCATGTCTATGGCATTGGATATTGTGCCATGTGGATTTGGATTCCCCTCTCCTTCTAGATGCTTCTTGAAGCTTGTATCTCTCTATAAAATGAGTGCCTTACATTGTAGAATGCATAGTTTTTTTGTAGGTAACAAAGTGCTACTGGTATCACTTCAGAACAGGTGTTCATTTTGAAGCACTTGTAGAAGAAGTCTTTGTACTTGAGTTGTATTGTATCTCCTATTTAAAGTAATATAGAAGTACCATGTTCTTGGAGGGTGGGGTTTTTTACCTGAAAGGGTTTTCCCCACATATATTTGGTGTCACTATTTTATGCATTCTTGTTCTATTTGTTATTCTATGTATGTGTTTCTCTTATTGTAATAGAATAAGGTGTTAAAATGAAATTTTATAACTCTCCCCTACTTAGATTAGTGTAGGAAGTTGTTTCCACTCACCCGGCTTCCTTTCATTGTGTGCCCTTCAATTAGTATCAAAGACAAGTTCCTTTGAAGAAGCCTAACAACTTAAGGTAGTTCTAGGAAGGATTGTTTGCAAATAAATCACCACTCTTGTATGGATCCAATTATGTATTTTGGAAAGCTAAGATGGATTTCTACTTGATGGCACTAGGACTTGATATTTGGATGTCAATTATATAGGGATATGACATTCTTCAAAATCGTCCTAGCCTAGATCAAGCTAGAAAGAACACTTGTGAAACTAATGCTAAGGCAAGGAATGCTATTTTATGTGGATTAACTAACTATGAATTTGTCAAAGTGATGCAGTGAAAAACAACAAAGGAAGTATGGGAAAAACTGCATTCTATCTATGAAGGAGATGAAAAAGTCAAGGAATAAAAGTTGCAAACTCATAGATCTTAGTTTGAAAATCTAAAGATGAAGGAAGATGAAAATATTTCCACATTCTTTCTTTGAGTTGATGAAGTTGTCAACTCTATAAGAGGTCTTGGTGAGGAATTGAAATAAAGAAATGCTATGAAAAAGGTACTCAAATCTCTTCTTGGAAGGTTTGATTCTAAAGTTTCTACTATTGAAGAAGCTAAAGATTTGAATGTTTTGAAGATGACTGAACTACATGGAATCCTAACTATTTTTGAAATGAGGTTTGAAAGTGAGGGATCTATAAGGAAAGAGGTAGCATTCAAAGTATCTAAGAATAAATTTGATCCAAATTCTGATATTGGATCAGATCTGAAGGAAGCCAATTTTGTCAAAAAACTACAAAGAGGTTCCGGTAAGTATAAAGACAAGTTACCTTTCAAGTGTTTTAATTGTGGTGAAGTCGGAAATTTTATGGCTAAGTGTCCCCATAAGGACTAACAATGTTGTGAAAAAATATGGAAATAAATCATTTCAAAACAGGAATAAAGGTCAAACGAAACAGAATAGTTTCTACACTAATGAGGAAAGCTACTCTACTAATGAAGAAGATGAAGATATCTTAGAAGACAAAAAAGAGAAGGTTGTATTAATGGCCATGGAAACTAATGAAGAAGATACAAAAAATGATTATGAAAATAATGAGGATGAGGTAAATCTTGCGGAAGAATTGCTATGTGTTGGTAAAGAGATTAAGATACTGAAAAAGAGGATTGCAAAAGAAGTGAAAGCTAAAGAAAAGGTATCTCTGGATTTAGAGAAAGCGGAGAAGATGATTATTGATTTGAAGACCCATGCAGAAGAATAAAAAAGAATTTAAGAAGTTTTGACCAAAAGATTATTGTCAAGGGACAAGGACTATGAGAATCTTGAGGTAGAAGTTGTGCCAATAAGAAAAGAGCTTGAGAAGGAGAACCATCAACTACAACTAAAGTTTGGAAAGAGTACTTAAACTCTAGATCAAATATTGGGATGTCAGAGATCTTTACACATCAAAATCAGAATTATTTTTGATGATTAGAAGAACAAAGTGACAAAATAGCCAGTGAATCTTGCTAAAGAGATTCTGGAAGTGACTAGTTCCAGAAGTGCAAATTATGAAAAGGTTATTGCAAGTGATGAAAGCAAGACACAAAATGATGGTTTTATCCAAGTTCAGAAGAAGAACAAAAGATCTAAAATATAAGGATACAACACTAGGTTTAATTATTATTATTTTATTATTGTTTTAATTACAACAATTTTTGTCATAAGGCAGTGGAATGTAGAAAAGATTTGATAAGAAGAAATAACTTTGTCAACAATAATGCATTTACACCTTTGTACAATTTTAATATTATTTGTTACATATGCAACAAATTTGGACACATTTCTAGGAACTACAAAAGCAATTTTGTGAGTCCTTCTCTATCGGAAACGGGGAGGAAAGGATCAAAAAATAGTAGTCATGAATTTGATAAAGTTTGGAAGAAGGTTCTAGAAGAGAAAAATTCAAAGAAATCAAAGATTGCTCAAATTGCTATACATGCTCAAAAGGAGAAGAATTTGTGGATCATAGATAATGGATGTTCTAGCCATATGATTGGAGATAAAAGTTATTTCATGAATTTCAAGAAATTTGAAGGAGGTTCTATGACTCTTGGAAATAATTTTATTGCCAAAATCACCAGTAAGGGTACTATTGCGCACTTTTTGCACACACGCCCCACCAAAGGTAAGGACCCTCTTTTGGCTTGCTTTTTTTTCCTATTTTTGCTTTAGGTCTAAACTTTTCCCCTTAAGGGATGAGTTCCTTCGGTTTTTGGTCTGCTTCACTAGGGCGAATTCATGACTTATCTGCACTTTTGATGCTTTCATTTGCAGCATTTTGATCTCAAGAGATGCCTTGGACTTTAGCTAGTTGAGCAAACTTGATTAAGGCCTTAAAATTTGCAAGTTGGAGAAGTTTCAGGAAATTTGTCCCTTGGCGAATTTTCCAAAGGGATGTCCTTTTGGAGAATCCGCCACCAAGAGGATTCCCCGAAATTCTATCCGTTCAGAGAATTCGACACCAAGCAGATTCCCTGAAGGTTCATCCGCTCGGAGAATCCGGCCCTTGCCGGATTTTCTGAGTCCGTCTGCTTGTCAATTTTTTGAACTTTGAACTGTCTTATCATTGTATTTATGATCGGTTGTTTGACATACTGGAGATGCATTTAATGTCATTTTGGGATCTTTTAGGTTATGATTTTTCTTTTTGTCCGTCATTTTTTGCATTTTTCTTTAATTTGTGCGACCTCCATCCTCTCTCTGCATTTGATATTGGTGATTTGAGCAGTGACCTTTAGGGTTTTGATCGAGTTTCTAGGTGCATTCTGTTTGGTGACCTCGATTTCCTCCTCAATTCAAAGGTATGAGCACTAAATCCTTGGTGATTTCAATTCAATTTTTTAGAGTTTCAATGATTCAAGAACGTGTTCCTTCATGGTTTATCCCCTCACGGTTGGATTCGTCTTCAAAGTGTTATTTGAGTGAGTTTACTTGCTTGCGCTTAGTTTGTCTGGGGTTTGATATTGAATGGTATATTTTGAGAATGTTCACGATGTCCCTTTATGATTTCTTTCCATCCATTTTAGTTTGCTTGACGAGGGCATCATTCCTTCGATGGGGTTCCTTTTTCTTTTTGCCTTGGCTAGGGCATGATGTTATTGATGGAATTGTTACTAATTTTTTTCTTTTCGTATAAATTAGTGAAGTTTTAAGGGGAAATTATTTGCTGGAGTATATAAATCTTGATGTTCAGACATCTAATGAACCTTTGTTTTTAAAATGAAAGAGTTTTTAGGAATGATTTTTTAGAATCATTCAAATAGTTTGATTGAAACTATTGAACAATCCAGAAAAAGCAACAAATAGTTCATTTAGAAAAAAACATATAGAGGAGTGAAGTAAACAGACATTATTTTCTGCAATTTTTTTCATTGTTGATTATCAAAAAAGAATTGCAATTCTGGAGCAAGTGTGTAGAAAATATCATTAATTTTTTATTACAAAACATGTGCTTAGAACAGATTCATTTTAAGTTATTTCAGATTATTTGAATGAGAACAGGTTCAAATCAAGAAACAAGCCATTACATACTTTGAAATAACTGATTTATTCAAAGCAATGTTTTTGTAACCCCACACAAGCCATGGGTATGACTAAATTGATTTAATTCAATAGTGAATATAAATCATACATCAAAAGATTGACTAAAAGAAGGAAAACACATCAGAGGAGGTCATGCCCGTCATTGTCTTAAGGGATGATGTAGGGTTGACTCGTCACTCTCTAGGTTGATCTTCAATGTCTTCAATGTTTCCTCTTGCTCCAAAGTTCCAGATATACCTGCAGTTGTTTGAAATATTTTGTTAGAGCTCGGGGCACGAAATCCAGTTACATGCTTGATCAACGTACATATAATTTACAGTCATTATCAACTTAATCATTATCTGAGGGAGATCACAAGTGTCAGGTCAAATCATCAAAATCATCAATTCATAGTTTTTTTAACTTGTTTGCTTCATGTGTAGATACAAGAAAAGTAATGTTACTATTATTTCATCTATTTACAACATGAGTGGTGGAAAATATGGCTCCCAAAAGGGTTGAGCCCAACTCATAATAATGGCATAAGCAGTATGAAGAAAAGGTAATCAAAGTTATCTATGCAAGTTTTCAAAATTAGTGAACATGCATACATATTAAATTCACAAAGCATTTCTTCAAGGAGCAACTATAGAAGCTAAGTGGAACATTGATATTCAATGAAAAAATGCTTAAATGATAATAATAACAGATAAGGTGATGCAATGATATTATGGGACAACATGCAGCAACAAGTGTAATCAGGGATTGTCATAAGTTTCATGAAGGTTAAGGCAATCTCATCAACAAGCTATTTCAAACAGCTATGCAGTGTAAAGGGAAAACATGGTGAATTTGATGGATACCATAGAAATCTTTGTTCAATAAGAAAAAAAAAAGAGATACCATGATTAGGTAGTGCTTGAAAGAGAATTAAAGAAATCACTGCATTCAAGAGTTGCTCTATATTTAGTGCACTCTTGAAGATTTTGAACTATCTTTTCAGTATTTCTAGTATGAAAATAGTCATAGGAAAAGCCATATCTCACTGCTGGGAAACAATAGAAATGATAAAATGGTTTGGTTTTCAGAATAAGGTAGTAATCTCTGAGGGAGGACAGATCAAGTGAAAGTTATACAGTCATTTTTTAAACAAGTGAAATAAAAGAAATAAAGCAGAATACTTCGCTTGAACACAAAAATTTTACCATCATAAGTTCATTTCAAGTGAACAGTGCATTATAGTGTCATTGTTTTCAAATAAAGAAAATTCAAGCAACCTCTAATGGAGTTGTCAGGAAAGTGGCACATATAATGATTTAAAGTTTTAGAAAACAAGGGAAAAGTGCATGATTTTCAATGATTCAATGAATATTTTTGAAAAAAAATCAAGTATAGTGCAAGCTACAGGAAATATACTATATAGTGGAAAATGAGAGGAAATGGAGTTTCTCACAGGCAGTCTATAGGTTATTTTCTTTTTCAAGAAGTTTAAATACGGAGAGCACAAAGATGAAGTTTCATTATGGCAGCCTTTATATGGCAGAATACATAGAGAATTATTTTAGTTAAAAGCAGATTTACACTCTCATGGAGCTCGAATAGAGAATTTCTGTAGAAATATAGAACAAGATTTAATGATAGAAAACTTACCTTCTTTGTTTCTACAGAGAGATACATGAAAATTTGTGGGATTTCATTCATATTTTCCTTCTCAATAGCTAAACTCCAGTATAATCATGGCAGCCAAGTCAAGAAAACACATAAAAAATTTTCCATAAGCAGGTGTGCACAAAAATACAATCAAAAGAACACAGAGGCCGCGGCTTGAGAGCTTAGAAAAGCTTTTAAGTTGCAGAAATTTCCAGATTTAAAGCAAAAATCAGATTTACCTTAAGATTTTTGCCTGAAATATTTCTTCAAAACCTTCACAATGGCATGGAAAGTAAAGATTTCCAGCACAAAAGCTCAACTAGGGTTCCTCATGGCAGTGCTTCTCAAGAAGTTTCCTTGAGCAGCAAAATGAAATAAGGTAAAATGAATGTTTTACATTCATTTAGGGTTTGATAACCCTAGAAGGTTGATGGAGGAGAGGCATTTTTCCTTAAGTTTAAGTTTTTATTAAAAACTTTATTCACTTATGCTAGGTCGTGGCATATCTCTATGCCTTATGTTTTATTTTTGAATGGTTTTTAAATATCTCATAAGACTTAACCAATATAAGTCTTTTTATGTTTGATTAAGACTTCTTATTTTGCATTTGAAATTCAAATGTATAGCTTTATTTGAGTGATAAATTATAAATCACTTCAAAATAAATGTTATTATTGAAATGCAAAGTTAAATGCCTTTGGTGTTCTTCTTTATTTTTTGCATTTATTCCAAATTTGTAAATCTTTATTTGAGTGATAAATTATAAATCACTTTAAATAAAGGATATTTGAAATGCAAAAAAATAGAGATATCATAAGGTGCCTTAGAGATATTCAAAAAGGAGTTTTAAATGAGCTTTAAAAGCTTTTGCTTAAATCTTGGAGATGATTGGAGAAATCAATGCCAACATGTGGAGTAAAATCAAGGATTTTGAAGCACTTGATTGAGGATTCTACTTTAGTTAAGGATTCCAATTGATGTCCAGCTTCAGTCATGGAGAAATTTGAGGCACATAACACCTTGTTTCGTTCAATTACAACCCTATTTATGAGGGATTTTCAGTTGCATACAACCCATGAGGTTGTTTTGAGTTTCACAACTCTTTATACATGTTTTGAGAAGTTGCTTTCAGTTACATGCCTGATTTGAGGGAGAGGAAGGACAACACATCATTCTTGGAGCCAGAATTCAAAATTTGAATTCTTGGAGTGTTTTCTATAAGTCTTCTTTTCTCTCATTTCTTTCTAGAGTTTTGAGTTTGGTGGCTATTGTGGCAGATTATTCATGCTTTGTAACTCATTTCTTATGAGTACTAACGATTTGTAATGCAATTGTCTCCTATTTTTCAATAAAAAACTTATTTCCTTCTCCATTATTATTTGTTCTTTAGTACTGATTGTGAGTTATATGATAGAATATTGGGTCATCCTTTATTTTCATTAGATTACTGTTTTCCTTTTTTCAACATCAAAAAATTCAAAGCCTTTCATAAGAATTATTTTTGCAAGCATGAATAATAGAGTTGTGAGATTGTATAGATTTATTCATTGAGTCATCTTGTGAGTTTTTTAGAAGCAAATTCAAATCATTTATTAGTTGGTGAATCACCTAGTAATCCATTGTTTAGTTTCTGCATTATCCTTCTTACCTTTTCCTCTGTTAAAAGTCAATATTTACAAGAAATATCTAAAGGGAACCAACACATAACTTGGAGGTCTACCCTCATTATAGGATACCCACAGCCTGAGAGTAGTCCAATGTTGCATGGGATTTAGGATTTTTTCAACTTGTCTTCGGGTGCAAATCCCTGTGTTAACGGGAACTAGGGTTTAGCTTCCTAATCTTTTATGGCGATTGTGCTGAGTTTTTATTACTTCATGATGAATGATTTAACATGCGCATTGTGATACCCTAGTTGTATTTTGTGCCCTAATTCTACTTTATGATGGTTTGATGATTGAGAGGGCACTGCACGATAAGGGTTTATGTTTGAAGCATTACAGGATTTGCCCAAATTTTTGTCTTGAATTGCACTTCAAGTATTGGTAAATTGGGGGTTATGAACTTTAACATGGTTTTTTCGAAGGATGAAGAAATGAAGTGTCAATGACAGACTTCAAAAAATCCACCCCTAGGTGGATTCTCTGAAGGACAATTCCTTTGGATAATCTACACTGTCGCAGATTCTCTGAATCCATTCACCTTTTAAAAATTTTAAGTTCTAGCCAAGCTCTTTTATGCATGAGAATGGACTCAAGGATAGGCTTGAATTACCCTTTTGGTGGTTTTAAAGTGAACTTTGAGTGATTCTATGACCTTGAAAAAATCGTTCACACTGCGGATTCTCTGAAAGTCATTCCTTTCAAAAAATCCACCTGCTAGCAGATTCTCCAAATCCGTCTAAGTATAAAAATCCCGAAGTCTTGCAAAGAGTGGGGGGAGGTATTGAGTTTAACATTACCAATTAGTATGGGTAAACATATGTCACAAAGGATGATTAATGAATTGAATCTGCAAAGAGAGGTGATCTTTCAAAGATTCCATCCCATGGAGGATTCTCCAAGCCCTGTTCCTTTCAGAGAATCCGCTTAGGGGAAGATTCCTCGAAAATCCTCATGGACCCCAAATTTTTGAAATCTTGTTGAACATGAATGAACAAATGACCTCATGACGGTTGTGAAGATATTTTAACTTGAAATGAGCTAGATTGTATCACTTTGGAAAATATGCTTCCCCATGAATTCCCCAAAGTCTATCCTTGGTTAAAATTAACGAAGTATGGAAAATAATGAAATATTGTAATGCTTCTTTTTATGATTTTGTAACGAGATTATATGGTTTCCATTATGTTTTTCATGTTGATATTATATGATGCTCATTGATATTTATGACAATATTGATAATGTGAATATATTTAATGCTTTATCATGATTGGTACCATGGTGATTATTGTCCTCTTTAACAGATAAAGGTTAGTTCCAATCCAGCAAAGGGATCAAAGGTAAAGGCATCTAAAGTTGGTCTTGAAGAGCCTCACACTAGGGCTAAAATAATGAAGTATGACTTCAAGGGCATATGGTCTAAATCAAATATCCTCTCAACATGGAGTAAGATTAAGGATACAAACATGGGGCTTGTAGACTATGATGACTTTAAATAGAGAATGTTCAGGGATGTGCCTTCTCAGCTGACACAAATCATCACCAATACAGGGTTGGCTCAAGCTGCAGGATTTCCACCTATCTTACAATATCCAGAACTAGTACTGGAGTGTGCTAAACATTATAATTCAGATAAGAGGGTTATCATTGGAGCTTAGGGTGTAATCATGACCAACTTGACAAAAGAATCCATTACAGAGACTTAACATTGGCTCACACCATAAGCTAGTAAGGATTAATATTAAAGATGTAAAAGGCTTCTATGCCAAGGATCCTGACAAAGCTTTGCTAATGATGAACAATAATTGGATTTACAAGCCAAAGTCACATTAAACTCAAAGTTGCCTAAGCAATTGCACATGAGTGATTTCAAATTAGAATACAGTGACATGATTACTCTCTTGGGTAGGGTAATGGGATTAGAGGATACTTTCATATTCAAGGGTTGGATGTTTCATGTTATCTCACATATTATAAAGGGAGACCATTACCATTGGGCCGAGATTACCAGTGACAACTTGAACTCACAATTGAGGAATGTCCAAGAAATTAAGAAATTTACCATGACATCTTACCTTGTATATCTTCTAGCTAGAAAGAATAAGTATAAGGGTTTGAGTTGTAGAGGGGTCCTTGGACAGGACAGGATATGTGATGTTTTCCCTCAACTCTAATTCAACACATCAAATTATAGGACGGTAAATGATGCTTTCTTTATGTATATTACAAGGCTGATACAAGATGCATTGCATGTAAGAATCTCAATTGAGGCCATGGATTTGATAAGGAAATATGGCCAATGGTTCATCCAATTTCAAAAGTTTTCTTATATCAGGATACATGGATCACTAGCAATACCCTTGAGGCTACCAAGATATCCAACAAATAAGCTCGTTCTGCTAGAGGTGACTAGGTAGATTGTGACCTTTGATGCAGTAATAAAGGATATGCATAAACCAGCACTTGGACCTAAATTTCCCTTGAGGATTAAATTCCTAAAGGCCTTCCCTTCCATCCAAAGTTCCCAATATTTAGAGAAGGAGATGGTACACTTAAATTTGTATTCACACATAAATAGGGACAATTTTGAACCCTATGGTGTTTCCCAAAGGCAAGCAAACAGAGAATATAGGCATAACATTCACATAGAGGATTATTGGGCCAATTGTAGGGATGAGTTTGAAGTGATCAAAAGAAGGTGTTCAAGGTTATCCTTGAAAATGATCAGATTACACAAAATTTCCCCAAGTCCCAGACTAGGTGGATGATGATGGAGATTTCTTGCAGCATCATGATTATGAGCAGTATAAGGATAAACCACTTCCCAATGTCAACTAGTATGGGGAAGAGGTGGTAGATCTTAATGTGATCAATGCCCCTATTTTGATATATTCTAAACTTTGGGTGAAACACAAGATCTTAGAGTTGGAAGTAGATGGCACCAAATTCACCTATGACTTGATGGGAGACCTTGATTCTCATTTGGAGGAAGAAGAAGAGAGAACTATAGATGATACATTAGAGATTCCCTCAAAAGGGGAAGGGGAAAAGTTACAATTTATCATCAAGAGAAGAACAAGAAGCCAGGCTAAAGGTAAGAAGAAGAGGCAGCCAATGGCTAAGGCCAGGAATCCATCGAAGGAGATTACTGAGGAGGGTGTTGAAGAAGCCCAAACCTCTAAGAAGAGAAAGATAATGACTAAGGGCTAAAAATTAGCAAAGTCCAAAGAGGAAAAATTCACTGAGGAGAAGGCCACTGAACCTAAGGTGGTAGATATTGAGAGCTCTGGAGAGAAACAACAATTCTATGTAAGGAGAAGTTCTCCTAAAAATAAGGAAACTCCAGCAGAGAATGTGGATAAAGAGAAGAAGGTGACCACTAAAGAGGCACCTATTGATGATATTATAGAAAATATGGAGAAGGAAGATCCAGGGAATAGTTCTCCTCCTTCATCTCCAATGCAAAATGTATAGATTGATGAAGATAATGCTGATCAGGAAGATAATACTAAAAAAGAGAATGTTCATGTTAATCCAGAGGAAGAGGTTCCCACACCAAAAGATGGGAAATTGAGTGATTTTGAAAAGCAATTGGAAGATAAGGAAGTACAGAATAAAGAGGAAACCTTTGAGGTTATAGTGGAAATGCTATCTCAGCCTCCACAAAAGGAACACACTGATATGCCACATATTGAGGTTGAAGATAAAGATAAATCTAATGGAGGCAAGCTTGATGGAGATGAAGATAAGATTGATAAGGATGGAGAGCAACAAAATCAAGAAAAGGGTGAGGTGAATGTGGAATTTTTTGAGGATAGTCCTGCCCATGATCGATCAGAGTAGGACACTTCTTAGAAGGATGTAGAGATTGAGCAACTAGCTACTCTTGAATGGTTAGAACAAATATTGAAGAAAAAGGCAGTAATTGTGAAGGATGAGACTCCAGACTAGGACAAGTTTCTAGAAAGTTTGGGATAGCCCAAGGAGAGGAAGAGAACAAGAACTATTTCTAAGTTATCTAGGGATGCATTCAATAACATATTTTTCTATGTTGTTCCTACAAAGAATAAATATAAAGATGAGGTGAGACCTTCAGATTATAAAGTTCAAATAATCAATTTGGGTCCCACCACAAAGGAGTAGGAAAAGGAAGAATTCCAAGAGTCATCTCAAGCCATTCTGAGGAGATTGGACAAAGAAAATGAAGAGAAGTTGTAGAAGCAACTCAAAGAAGTGTATAAATATGTTCAGCATATTGTCAAGCCACTACAGGAAAAAGTAGTGAGGAGTCTTCATTCTCTGAAGGCTTATTGTCAAAAGAGACTGTTTTAGAAATTGAAATATGGAAGTCATCTATAAAGGATACACAAGAATGGTTGCACAGTGTGAGTGAGAGAGGTGATGCCATGATCGATAAATTACTACAGATGTATGAGAAGGCATCCTTCCTTTCTGAAGATATGACATAATTTTTGCTTGATTGTAAGAATCCAAATGACATCAATGTTAAGGAATTAGAAAAAATTCTTCAGGTCCCTACAGATGTGTTGGTTAAGGAAGGTGTCCTCACAATGGAGAATACTCATATGGTCATAGGATGGATAGAGGATTTCAACTTTAAAAGTGAACTCAAGAAAAAGGCACCAAAGAAGATCTCCAAGGATAAAAATAAAGTGAAGGAAATTTTTGGTAGTTGCATCACTTTCTTGGAAATAGTTATTGGAAGGAAAAAACCTGGGAAGAAGAACCTAAATGTTGGACAGCTACAAAAGTGGTGGCATGAGATTTATTCACCTGGAGATAATGGGCCAAAAGTAAAAAACCAATTGGAGGATGTTGTAATTTACATATCCAGCTTGGATAGATATCGAGGTCTTTATTCTGATTGGGAGAAAAACTTGACTAAGTATGAAGGGGAATTACATTCAATGAAAACAAGAATTAATTTAACTGCAATCCCAACTTAAGCCAACTTGCACCCAGTACTAGAAAAAATAAAGGAAATTTCTATAAGAAAAGGAGAAAAGGATAAGGAGGACCTCCAAGTTGGACAATCTTGAGATGTGCGCCCACTACATTGAGCTTGTAAGGAGATATGAATCAGCTGCGCCTTCAATTCTATGCCAAAAGGAATATTTATTGTAAAAGTTGAATTTTGAGGCCAACCTCTAATATTTTATTGTAATTTAAATTTAGGGAATTTTAAGAGGGAAACAAGGCCGACCTATCTGGTTGACCTAACTAAAAACCCTAATTTGGGCCGACCTAAGGATGTAATGTTATAAATGGAGGTTTTCTCCTCATTTGAAGAGGTTAGATAGTTAGAAAAGTTAGAATTTTAGCTAAGAAGTTCGGGGAAGTACTGTGATACTTGAGATACTTGAATTGTTGCAAATTTTTGTGAAGCCAATACAAGTGAAGACATTGTTCTTTGGTGTTCTTCTTTGTGTTATTCATCTATGCATGGTTCTTGTGTTTCATATTTTGATAAATTGCTTTAAGTAAGTTATTTCTTGGATAATCTTAGAAATAGTCACAATTCAATTGTGTTTATGATATAGTATTTGAAGTGTTTGAGCAACCCTTGGTCCATGCTTTTAGCAGCTTGTTGATTGTGAGTTGTTGTGTAAAGTTAGCCTGGGCCTATATCTAATTGTGTTGAGTTTAATTGTGGGTATTTATTCATTTCAATGTCAAATTTGGGTTGATATGTGAATGCTTTATAATCTAAAAATCTTTATGCCTTGGGAGATTGCACTGTTTATGTGATATTGCAGATTTAATTTTGGTTTAGCAAGAATTGGTTTGAAGGTTTGGCCCATTTTGAATGCTATGTTGTATTCATGATTGATCTTAGGAGTTAGTTTTAGAATCTCTCTTAAACCATTTATCTTTTGCTATTTCTTTTAAATTTGGGTTATTTTTAGGACTGAAAAGCATCATTAGATAGTTATATTTGATGAACTTAAGAGCTTCCAAATTTTTTTTGTAAAGCCCCTTGTGATTACCAACATTTTCACATTCATCACTGAGTTGTTTCTTGTATTTTCAAGACCTAACTTTAGATACCTTGGGGTTATTTCTTGAGGCTTGCTAATAGAAATTGACCTTTCAAGAGAGATATGATATCATATTCTGTCTGAGTTGTCGCTATGCAGAAAACACCAATAGGTACTTTGAATCTTGATGGTGATAGGATAAATACTCATGATGTTCTATAAGTTGAAGGACTAAAACATAATATTTTAAGTGTAATTCAGATGTGTGAAAAAGGTTGTCAGTTATCCTTTAGTGTTGAGAGCTATCAAATCAGGAAATCAGGTATCAAAGAACTGATTGTGAAAGGAAGCAAGAAAAATAGTGACATATATCATCTCAGTGAGTTGAATGGACAAAATTGTCTTACTATGTGTAATGTCGTAAAATTGCACCCCTTGCAATTTCACATGCATTTTTGTATCCACATTAGTATCCACTCCCTTAGAATTTGTGTAGGCTTATTTTAGCCCCTACATCAGCCTTCTCCCTTCTCAAGATGCTCAACACCCCTTTTAGCAGCTACCTTCGTGTGTCAACTTTTCATCAAACCTCATGATTTTCTCATTCTCATCATTTTGTAGTGTGATGTGTTCAAACACTAGCACGCCACGCAAATGTCTGTGTGCTGCACTAGTGTCTTGCGACGTTTCAACATTCAAACAACTGTTTCTATGCATGTTTTCCACTTGTTAGCCTCTTTTGTTGATGGTAACGGCTCGAGTTGCCTTGTAACTGCCCAAGAAGCTTCTTTGTGCTTATCTCCTCTCCTTAAATTCTATCTCTTTAATTCATTTTGGCTTCTAGCTTCATTCTAGCTTCCTTCTATCCTTGGCTCTGGCATTTCTCTCTTGTTATCTTGCTTGAACCACTCCATACAACTTGCTATATCAGCCTCAAGTTCTTAAGCTCTCACAACACCCTTTGTTGCTCTCTTGTCTCTTGCATTTTTCCCATATTATTTTATTTGCATAGCTTCACATAGCCTTCTACAACACTTTTAAGCTCTTTTGGCCTCTCTCCTTGCAACACTCTTAGATCTTGCAACTCTCTTTGTCTCCCTATTTGGCTTCCTCAAGCCTTACAGCTCCATCTCCCTTATCTCATTTGTGTGAGTATCTTAGGATTCTATATCCCCTATCATTTGCATCCTTACTTCGTGATACGAGTTTTCCTCCTCGAGTGAGGATTTCTTTTCACTCACATTTTGTGATACGGTTTTTCCTCCTTGAGTGGGCATTGCTTTTATCACTCATACTTGGTGGTGCGGGTTCTACTCCTGAAGTGGGTTTTTCTTTCACCACATGATTTGTCCATTTTGGTAGCACTCTCTATTTCCATTTGGCTATTCATCGAGGTGGGAACACCAAAATAGGGGTTTGACTGAGGCAAACCCCTATATAGCCCCAACACTTTCTCTAGATGTTATGCATGTAGGTATTGAAGACACTCATTTGCTAGAGGCTCCATTACTTGGGTTTTTGTGAGCTTCTTCTATCTCTTATTCTCTTAATTTATCATTTGTACTTCACTTTATTTTAGTCTTGTTACATTCTATGATTTTCTTATATTTTGTAAGTTCTTGGAAATCTAATTGCTAGTAGTCATTTAGCTATTTTCTATGATAAACCCACTTTCTGGTCCATATGAGATGCTAGCATTTCGCACTAGCATCCTTATTTGGTGTTGTCGTCCCTTGATTGAGAGGTTGTTAGTGTGTCCAAAAAATATTTGTGACTTTCTCTTTCTAATTCTAGAACTATCGCGTTGTTCCTTGAGGTAGTTTAGGGTAGTTCGCCCCGTGAAGCTCTCTGGATGAAGAGAACTCGTGAGTAGTGAATCCCCTTCTCTACATTTTGGTGAACCTGATGTGAAGAGAAAATTTTTTCTCAAAAACTAGGAATTTATTTACTCCTACTTGGCAGGGTCATAACTTTTGACTCGGTGCTTGGAATTCAGAACTGTTTGCACCATTGGAAAGATCTCCAAGAGGACTAATTTATTTCCTAAAATACTGTGCCTTCAATAGAAAAATTTTAGGGACTGATGCAAGTTTCGACCCCAAATTACACTCTAAAGACCTACAAAAATACAAATTACTAGAACCTAAAAAATACTGAAGAAATATGAAAATCTATATTTTTGGTTTTTCTTAATTTTGTCACCAAGATGAATTTAGTATCCTCTTTTGTGAGTTTAGTATCTAATTATATTCAAAATGTTAATGATTTTCCATTTCATGCATGTGATGGTGACTTGGCTTTGCCCATGTCACTTGGTATCTTTGATCCTTCTCATGAATTCCTCTTGCTTCGGAGGATATTTTGTTGCAAGAAGATGAAATCATTGATGCTTTTCTTAATGTTAATCTACCTTCTCTTCATTCCAATGTACTCTCTTTTAGAGATGGTGCATTTTTGAATGATGAATCTCTTCTCTATTTTGATGTACTCTCCTCTAGAGATGATGCATTGGCGAGTGATGAACCTCCTTCCACATGTGATCCTTAGATTGATGTTGAGAATGTTTCTTCAAATGATTATTCCACTAGTTGTGATGATTCTATAAATAGAAACTGTCTCTGCGACCCCTCAAACGCCTAAGAGACCTGTTATTTATCTGACTCTAGCTAGTCCTTCTTCTAAAAGGGTTTGTTCTATTAATGGTGTTTCATCTAATAGTGACTCTCTTGATCTCTCTATGGCTCCCTTTTACAGAGTGGTAGCCCATACTTATAAGAATAGAATGAATAAACAATGAAGTCTTCCTTCAACTCTTAAACCTACAACTAAAGCACCTGGTGACTATGATCCTGTCAAGAAACTCCGTGTTACTCCGGCTAAGATCTCACTATGGGACTTGCTTTAGTCTTCTCTGGTTTATCAAAGTATGCTTCAAGAAGCTTTGCAAAATATTGTCTTACCTTCCTCCACTAGGCTGACGTATGTTAATGCGTTGATGGCTCATATTCGTGCGGATTCGCCAAATATCATATTCTATCCGCAAGAGGTCCTACCTTCGGAAGTATAGAAGCAAGTGGACCCTCTGATGATTATAGTTAACATTAATAATAGTGACATTAGAAATACTCTCATTGATGTTGGTTCAGCACTCAATGTGTGCAGTATTGATCTATTTCCTAAGATTAATATTGATTTGTCTTCTATTGATGCTTCTTCTCTTGTCATTCGTGGATTTGATAATGTCAGTCAACAAGCCCTAGGCATGATAGTGTTTCCTTTGAGGTTGGGACTCGTTACTGTACCCACCCTTGTATATGCTATGTCAAAAAAGTTACCATATAACCTTCTTCTTGGTAGATCGTGGATTCATGCTATGGGTGAAATCCCGTCTACCTTGCATAAATCTATTAAGTTCATTTGCAATAATTGAGTAGTCATAGTTAAGGTTGACCCTGACGTTATGCACTTATGTGGGATGGAAGCTATTGGTCAGTTTTCGGTTGTGCCTACTCCTATTCCTTCAATTTCTTCCAATGTGTCAATCTTTACTCCAACAGTACCTACTACAAAGGATACTCTTGAGGTAGATGTCCCTGAAGAAGATTCTTTTGAACAAAGAAATCCTAAGTCTACTCCTTCCACCTCTTCTCAAGAGAATGCATGTCTTGGTGATGATTGGGGTTCTCTAGACTTTATAGAACCCTACATTGGGGAATATAAAGTTGACTTGATCCACTCAAACCTTCCAATAAAATCATCCAAACCTGTTATCAAAGATGATCATTCTTTTGTATCATGAGATTGTGTAAATTGTAATGTTCTTAGTGTTGATCCTCCTTCTAAGGAAGGTGATTACGCTTCTACTAAAGAGGATAATATTGGCATTCCTGTTAATAAGAATGATGGTGATCCCATAGAGGAGCATAATCCCTATTTCTTGAACAATGCTCTCTATGAGGATCCTCCTTCTCAATATTTGCAAACACATTATGGCCCTAGCTTTAGGCTTGCCTCTAAATATGGTTATGGGCATAAAGGTTGTGGGCATAATGAACAAGCTGATTCTTGTAAGCATAATTTGGGGCTTGGTTGCTCGAATTAAAAATCTAAATGGAATTCATAGTTGAGTGACATGAATTCTTCTCAACCTCATTCTATTGAAAAGATTCATCCTCCATTGTCTTCTATCTTTGTGCCTTCTTCTTGTGAGCAATCAAGTCTTTCTCCATAAAAGAAAGGATTGCTTCCTGCTCCCATTCTTTATCTGAGCAAGAGTGTATTTTTTTGCGGCTTCTAAAAGCAAGCTTAATTACTCTTCCTTCTCCTACACGCAAGAAATCTCATAAGCATGATAAAGAAAAACATTCTTTTTGTGCATACAATTGAGTGCTTGGCCATTCCACTAGTGAATGTAAGGCCTTAAAGGATAAAATACAACAACTTCATGATTCAAGATTCATCATTCATTTGTTTGTTTATGCACCTGCCTCTTCTTAAAATGACAAGTGATATCAAGGTTTACCTCTATCATGCATGTTCTAAGTATCTTGCATGGTTCTCCTCCCTTGTATGTTGGGGGAAATGATGACTTTTTATGGAGATGTGCATCCTACTAAGGACCCCCTCTCTTCTCTATATCTTTCAAATGAAGCATCCCTTGAGTGGACCCCTTTTCTCTTTTGAAGGGTTCCCGAGGGACCCCCTTTGAAAGCTTTTATCTCAAACAAATTCTATGGCATCTAGCTTGGGGAAAACCTGACTAGACCTTGCTTTTCAAATAGCACGTACCTTGAGTGCCCCCCCTTTTTCTTTTGAAGGGTTTTTGGGGGACCCCTTTAAAAGGATTCTAATTTGTTGATGGTTTGTGTGACTGTCTACTTGATTTCCTGTGTGGCTGCTTTGTTTTCAACATACTTTATCTATGGGTAAACATGTTGCTTTGTAGGTGTGCCTGTAAATCCACTTTCCAATTCAACTCTACAAAGTCCCCTCCTTTGGGATTCCTTCATGTAAGAGATCTTGGGGGATGCCTCCTTGCAAGTCTGCGAGCCTACAAGGTGCTTTTTTCTCTAGGTTTCCTTCATGTGAGAGATCTTAGGGCATGCCTTCTTACAGGTCTTTGGGCCTGTAAGGCACATACTTCATGGGGATTCCTTCATGTGAGAGATCTTGTGGGCTACCTCCTTGTAGTTTTGTGGGCCTATAAGACACTTTCATCCTGTGGCATTTGTCCATCGTTAGTCAGAGGGCCTTTGGTGTACTTTGTGCAGCTTCATAGTTTTGTGGGGCTATGGAGTCCTTTTATTCAAACCTCCTCAGGAGAAATTACCTGTGGAGCCATGTCTCTTGGAATTTTCATTCCTTTCTAGCTTCTCCATCTCTCTCTTAAATTCTCTTCCCTCTCTTTCTCTTCTCTTTTGTATATACTGGATTGAAGATCTACATATTCTTCATCCTGAGTATATGCTCTTTCTTCAACATCTTAGAGTTATATGTATTATTTTTAATTTGGGGATGACGCATAGTATTGAGAGAACCTTTTACATCGAGGTCTCTTTACTTTGCTAACTCAAATCCTTTAGTTTTTTGTGTTCCAACATTGTTGTTCGGTGCAGGTCTTTCTTGTCTAATGCATTTTTTTGCAAGTCTTCAGCCTGGGGGCATGCTTCCTTGATTCAAAGAGTTATCTACTTCCCCTACAGTATCCTTTTGTCATCATGATGTTATTTATGTTTGGTAGACTTCCTTTAGCGTGCATATTAGTGTAGAATCATTTGCCCGCTAAAGTGGGGGCAAACTGTAATGTCATAAAATTGCACCCCTTGCAACTTCACATGCATTTTTGTATTTTCTTTAGTATTCACTCCCTTATAATTTGTGTAGGCTCATTTTAGCCCCTACATCAGCCTTTCTTCCTTCTCAGGATGCTCAACACCCCTTTTTAGCAGCTACCTTCGTGCATCAACATTGCATTGAACCTCATGATTTTCCCATTCTTGTCATTTTGTAGCGTGATGTGTCCGGACACTAGCACACCACATAGACATCTGCATGCCATGCTAGCATCCCACAATGTTTCAACATTCAAACAACTATTTTTGTGCATGTTTTCCACTTGTCAGCCTTTTTTTTTATGGTAATGGCTCGGGTCACCTTGTAACCGCTCGAGAAGCTTCTTTTTTCTTCTCTCCCCTACTTAAATGCTATCTCTTTAATTCATTTTTGCTTCTAGCTTCATTCTAGCTTCCTTCTATCTTTGGCTCAATAATTTCTATCTTGTTATCTTGTTTGCACCACTCCATATAGCTTGCTACAACAGTCTCAAGTTCTTAAGCTCTCACAACACCCTTTGTATCTCTCTTGGCTCTTGCATTTCTCCCTTGTTATTTTGTTTGCACAACTTCACATAGCCTTTTACAACACTTTTAAGCTCTCTCGGTCTCTCTCCTTGCAACACTCTTGGCTCTTGCAGCTCTCTTTGTCTCCCTATTTGGATTTGTTAAGCCTTGCAGCTCCATCTCCCTTATCTCATGCTTGTGAGCATCTTGGGATTCCATATCCCCTATCATTTGCATCCTTACTTCATGATATGGGTTTTTCTCCTCGAGCGGGGATTGCTTTTATCACTCACATTTTGTGATGCGAGTTTTCCTCCTCGAGTGGGGATTGCTTTTATCACTCATACTTGGTGGTGTGGGTTCTACTCCTAAAGCGGGTTTTGCTTTCACCACATGCTTTTTCCATTTCAGTTGCACTCTCTATTTCTATCTAGCTATCTGTGGAGGTGGGAACACCAAAATAGGAGTTTGACTGAGGAAAATCTCTATATAGCCCCAAAAATTTCTCCAGATATTGTGCATGTAGGTACTGAAGACACTCATTTGTTGGAGGATCCATTACTTGGGCTTCTGTGAGCTTCTTCTATCTCTTATTCTCTTAATTTATCATTTGTAATTCACTTTATTTTAGCCTTGTTACATTATGTGATTTTCCTATATTCTGTAAGTTCTTGGAAATCTAATTGCTAGTAGTCATTTAGCTATTTTTTGTGATAAACTCACTTTTTGGTCCATATGAGATGCCAACACATCTCTAGGATGCTAGCAAGTTGCGTTGTCATCCTTATTCCACGTTGTCATCCCTTGGATAATAACTTGTCAGTTTTTCCAGAAAATATTCATAACCTACTCTTTTTTATTCTAGAAGTCTCACATTATTCTTTGAGGTAGCTTAGGGAAATTTTCCTTGTGAGGCTCTCTAGATGAAGAGAACTTGTGAGTAGCAAATCCCCCTTCTCTACACTATGTAGAGAGAAGAAAGTTAGATTTGGCATAGAAGATTAGGACACATTAATTGTGGTGACATTGTGAATATTAGATCAAGAGGAATAGTCTGGGATATGCCAAATATTAAGAAGCCTCAATCTACTAGCTACAAACCATGTCATGAAGGAAAAGAGACAAAGAAAAAATTTCCCACTAAGGAATATTCTACATCAAAACCATTAGATTTGATCCATATAGATCTTTGCGGACCTATGAGGGCAAAGAGTCTAGAAGGAGATAGGTATTTCATGATGCTAATTAATTATTACACTAGGATGACTTGAATTATTTTTCTAAAAGAGAAGTCAAAATCATTTGAGAAGTTCAAAGCATTCAAGGCACTAGTTGAGAATGAAATCAGAAGAACAATCAAATTTTTTAAATTCAATAGAGGTGAAGAATTCACTTCTAATCAGTATGGTGAATTCTATGAAGAGCATGGGATCCGAAGGAAATTTTATTCTCCTAGGACTCCATAGTAGAATAGAATAGCAAAAAGGAAGAACTCGATTGTACAAAGATGGAAAGAACAATGTTGTGTTAAGAAAATCTACCATATATATAATAGAGAGAAGTAGTTCAAATTGTGAGATATATTTTGAACATAGCTCAAATTAGGCCAAAGACCAACAAAACACCATATGAGTTGTGGAGAGGAAGACTAGCTTCGATGAAACATTTGAGAATATTTGGAAGAAAATGCTAAATCAAAAGGGATGAAGAACATTTGGGTAAGTTTGATTCTAGATTTGATGAAGACATTTTTCTTGATTACTCTATCACAAGTAAAATATATAGGTGTTACAATAAAAGGTTGAAGAAGATTGTGGAAAGTACCAATGTAAGAATTGGTGAAACTATTAATTCTATTGGTACTTTGGAAGTAGAAGATGAAGAACCAATCAACAACAATGATGAAGATTCAAAATTTGTTACAAATAATATGACAAAGTATGTTTAGAAGAATCACTCTGAAAATCAGAATATAGGAGATAAAAATAGTAGGGTTTAGACCAGGCGAAGAATTGAGAAGGAAAATGAGCACGTACATTTCCTATTACTATCAGAGATATAAACAAAGTCTTATCAAGAAGCAAGCAAAGAGAAAAGTTGGATAAAAGCTATGGAGGAAGAATTGAATCAAATCAAGAAAAATGAGACTTGGGAACTGGTCCCAAGACCTAAAGGAAAGAATGTCATCGAAATCACATGGGTTTTCAGAAACAAGCTAAATGAAGATGGTGAGATAATCCAAAACAAGGCCAAAATTGGGTGTAAGGATATGCTCAGGTAGAAAGTGTAGAATTTGAAGAGACATTTTCTCTAGTTGCAAGAATGGAAGTAATTAGGATGTTTTTATCTCTTTAACCATTCAAGAATTTCAATGTATACCAGATGGATGTTAAGTCAACATTTCTAAATGGACAACTAAAAGAAGAGGTCTACATTGAACAACCGGAAGGGTTTCAATGTTTAGACAAACTAGATTATGTGTGCATATTTAAAAAGGCCCTTTATGGACTCAAACAAGCCCCCAAAGCTTGGCATTCAAGGTTGTAAGGGTACTTGCAACAACAAGAGTTCTAAAGAAGAAGTGTAGATAGTAATTTGTACATAAAAATAGAAGGTGATCAACTGCTAATATGATGCAGGAGCATCCTTGGTTCTTGGCAATCTTGCATTAACCAAAAATATTTTCTTTCAATTTTAGTTCTTGTTCAGTTCCTGATTAGTTCATGTTGGTGGATTCATCATATTTTCTCACCAGACCTTGTGGATCTACATTTTCATTGTGGACATGTCCATTTTCCTCATTCCAATATTTGAGCGCAATTGGATCTTTGTTTTGGCAAGTTATCACTTCCGCAATTTTATGACAGTTTCTTGAACCGGCACTAGAATAATTTTCAAGCATAACAGATAGTTTGATTGTCGTGGATCATTCCCGTGACTTGCAAATCTTGATGGTGTGATTTGAATTGTTACATGGAGTGTCCCTAACCTTAATTATAGGTCCACACTTCATCCTATGGATTCACCGAGGAGTAATTCAAATTTGAGGCTGACCTATTCATGCGCACGTTATATTTTCTTTCATTAGAGATTGTAATAATCTTTGGTCGACGCGGATGATTCTAGATCCCTAGATATGATAAAAACCATTGTAATAGATCATTAGGAAGACAAAATTGATAAAGATAGGCTTTGATATGTAAGATTTTTCTCGCATGGAGGAGCATATAGGAATGTTGTATTTTTTAACATGTAACAGGCCTGTGAGCCGAATCTATAAGCCTAGATGTTAATGGCCGATTGTAATTGAGAATTATGTTAATGAGCATGTTTTAATTTAAATTTTCATCCATATTCCATGTTGCTTATATTGTGTGACTTTTGTTGCACGGTCTGGATTATTCTCTTTTAGGACCCTCCTACCGTGGGTACACCAGATTGGTATCAGAGCGAGATTCGATCTGTGAGAGATCGTCAAAATTCGCAGTCCTGTTAGAGATTTGTTGTGGAGTGGCAGACTGTAGATCTGACTTGCAGTTGCAAACGACTTGTGTAAACATGTCGGGAAGAAGAAATGTTAGAGGAAATGGAGTGTGTGGAAATGTAGACCCTGCT
Source organism: Sequoia sempervirens (assembly GCA_007258455.2). NCBI lineage: Eukaryota > Viridiplantae > Streptophyta > Pinopsida > Cupressales > Cupressaceae > Sequoia > Sequoia sempervirens. The sequence continues at coordinate 295,225 of VDFB02003233.1, forward strand.
TTAATGGAGATGTTGAGAGGAATTGCTACCAGATTAGATGCAGTTAGAATGACCCAAAGGAGAGGTCAACCAGTTGACGATGTGGGTGATGAAGAGGTAGAAGTACAGGAAGAAAGAGGAAGAGAAGAAAATCTTGGCCTGGATCAAGGAGAAGAGAGGTTCATAAGAGCCCTAACTAGAGTGAATACTAAATCGCATTTCAATCCACCGAATTATAGTGGTAAGTTGGATTCGAATGAATTGCTTAACTGGATAACAGAGATGGAAAAGTATTTTGATTTTGAAAGTACCACTGAAGATAAGAAGGTGAAATTTTCTTGTACAAAGTTCAAAAGACATGCATCCCTTTGGTGGGAACATTTGCAGACAAATAGGAAAAGAAGAGGAAAAGAGAAGATAAAATCATGGGATCGGATGGTGAATAAGTTAAAAACAAATTTTATGCCTACAAATTATCAGATCAGTTTGTTCTAGAAGTTGCAGAATTTGAAGCAGAAGGAGCTAAGTGTGATAGAGTATACTGAGGAGTTCTACAAATTGAATATCAGATCTGGACATTCAGAGGATGAGATTGAGAAAGTAGCCAGATATGTGAATGGATTGAGGTCATCTATATAGAATGAGATTAGTTTAATCAAGTTACAGAGTGTGGAGGAGGCATATCAATGTGCCCTAAAAGTAGAAGAGAAGTTGAATAAATGACATGAGTAGAGGCAGAGCGGAAGAGGTGGAAGATTTCAAAGAGGGGGAACTTTTACTAGAGGAGAAAGAGGAACTTTTGCAGATTAGAATAAAGACAAGGAAGTTAGTAAGAATGATAATTCATACCATAGAGATGATGGAAACTCTTACAGGAGAGGAGGATATGGTGGTTACTAGAATGAGAGTTATAGAAAATATGATAAGGAGAAAAGAGTATTCAAAGGAACTTGTTTTAAGTGTGGTGGACAAGGACATGGAGCATTTGAATGTAATCAAGAAGAAACAAGCAAAAAGATAGAGAACAATAGAAGGACAAACTTTGTTGAGGAAGATCATGCCGAATCATCTAATAAACCGGAAGATGGAGAAGTGTTAGTAAATAAAAGAGTATTATGTCAAAGTGAGATGGAGCAGGAACAGTTGTAGAGAAATTATTTGTTTCAGACCAGATGCAAGGTAGTTGGTAAATGTTGCAAAGTGATTGTTGATAGTGAAAGTTATGAGAACCTGGTTTCTGAAGAAATGGTGACCAAATTGAAGTTGGATAGACTGAAACATCTGAAGCCTTATTAGATAGCATGGATTCAAGATGAGCATAAGATATTGGTAAGTGAACAATGTTTAGTGAAATTGAAGATAGGAAATTATCATGATGAAGTTTTGTGTGATATCATGAATATGGATGTATGCCATGTTTTGTTGGGAAGGCCTTGGCAGTATGATAGACAGACTATTCATGATGGAAAGAAGAATGCATATGCCATTGTTGCTAATGGGATGAAGTAGAATTTGTTTCCATTGGAAGATGTTCCTAAAGTTGAGGTTTGCACGAGTGCTAGAATTTGTTTGGTGGATGGAAGGAGATTCCTGGATGGATTGAGATGTGAGAGTATGTGTTATGCCTTGGTTCCTAAGAAGGTCAAAGACTTGAAGCATGTAGAAGAACAACCAAAAGAGATAAAGGAGTTGATGATAGAGTATGATAATGTACTTGATGGGTTGCCACCTATGAGGAGTATTATTCATTGCATGGATCTAATTCCTAGAGATAGTTTGCCTAATAAAGGAGCACACCATATGACACCTGCAGAGAATGAAGAGTTGAATAAACAAGTGCAAGAGTTGTTGAGAAAGGGTTTGATTAGATAAAGCTTAAGTCCATGTGCAATACCTATTGTGTTGGCACCTAAGAAGGATGGAGAATGGAGGATGTGTACATATTCTAGAGCCATAAAAAAAATCACGGTAAGTATATATTTCCTTTGCCC
>VDFB02003233.1:297294-346071 GCA_007258455.2 Sequoia sempervirens
ATTCTACACTTGAGGATACCTAGTGCACGGTCAATAAAGTTGTCTTGATGAAAACCTGGCAAACAGGCGTCATGATGACAGAAAAAGGGAAAAATACAAAAATATATATATATATAAAATAAAAATACAAAATACAAAGGAAAATGAAAGAGGACACAATAAAAACAAGGGATGAAAACCTGGCAAACATGCGTTACTTGTGATTTTCACCAAACTCCTCTATCTACTGGGTACAGTGTTGTTACGATTGTTTCCTTTCATATCATTTCTGTCTATCAGTTAAGATTATCACTATCCATATCATAGCAGGGATGCCATGTTTTACCCTAGCTTGGGGGCAACATCCTAGTGTTATCTAGTACAAGTAGACTTTCCGCTTGCATGGAAGGACAGTCAAACACGACAACATCAAGTGGCAATCCACCAAAATCCAAAAACATCAGAAAATCCAAAATCCAAAAACATCAGAAAATTCAAAATCCAAAAACATCAGAAAATCCAAAATCCAAAAACATCAGAAAATCCAAAATCCAAAAACATCAGAAAATCCAAAATCCAAAAACATCAGAAAATCAAAATAGAGTCTACATTAGTCAAAAGTGGAGTCTGTGTCAGTCGAACTATGTGGTCTCTGCGTGTATAACGTAGGCAAGACTAATCTTTGATCAGTCCCTGAGACCCCTATGATAGGTCTTTAGGTCACATCATTTGGTAAAATGTTTGGAAATATCATGCACACATCAGCACACACATCTCAACACTGATGATCTAATCTGAATAATGATTTGAAAATACATTAAGTAGAATTTGAATTGTTGTGCTTTTCATTTTATCATTTGATTATCATATCTTTGGAGCTACTCAATGATGTATTGAACTAGAGAAGTAAGGAAGAAGAATGATACCCTTTCTTTGTTTGTTGTTTGTGAGTTAGTCGTTATTATTTTGTGAATTGTCATGGGAAGTGCTCTATCAAATATCATGGATGACATTCAAATTCACTTAAGAAAATGATTAATTCTTGTTTGTTTACGCAAGAAATGCTCAGTTCATCATTGGTCTATCTTATACCATGATGCTTGTGTTCGCTTGCAATATCAAAAAGCATGAAAGAAATACTCAAGTCATCATTGGTCTATCTCATATCATTGATGCTTGTATTCACTTTTAACATTTTAAAATAAAGCTCAGTGATGATACAAAGCAAAATCAAAAGATTATTGAAATGACACTTAGAATTGCATGGTTAAAATAGATTGCATCCATATTAGTCTTGCATATGCATTTATAGATTGTTTCAAAAGCTACCAAATTTCAATCTCAAAAGCTATATGTATTCCCTTTCTACATCATATCACCATCTCTTCAATATTTCTTAGGATATCATCTCTTTCTGAATCATTTTCTTTCATTTCAGTCATCTCAAATTCCATCCAATCTTAATCTATTAAGTCTAGCACAAATCATTTAATAACATCCTTGGTTTTTTTCCCATCCTTATTACAAGCCTTTATCCAATCATCATCATCATCATCATCGGGATGTATCCTTCCCTATCATTTTGTGTTGTTTCGGGATGTATCCTTCCCTCATCAACAACACTCTTATCATCATCATCAATCAATCTTGGCTTGCAACTTGACTGGGGCAACATCACATTTATCCTTGAATCCATTTGTGCTTACTTACTTTTCATCTTCTCCTTTCATTATCTCTTCCTCATCCCATCCCCTATTCTATTCATCATTTTGCATCATCAAGTCCTAGTACATTAATCGATCTTATACTGGGGCATATCATATCAATCAAAGAAGTCAAACCACATTGCCTAATCAAATCTGAATCAGCTCTGATGAGACTTTGATCAAATCTTGTGAGCATCTATCATTGATCATCACCTATCATGAGGTCAATTATCAATCAATCATTGATCCTCGCCTATCATGAGGTCAATCAATCATCAAACTATCATTGATCCTCACCTATCATGAGGTCAATTATCAATCTATCATTGATCCTCACCTATCATGAGGTCAATCAATCATCAATCAATTATTGAATCTCATCTATCATGAGATCAATAATCTTCTAAGCTATTAGGATCATCAATCATCATCATAATCAACTAGAGGAATCATTATTTCTTTATCAAGAGATAAAATTTTTCATCATTGTTTCTTCATCAAACCATTATCAAAATCATCAAATCATCAGAAAAATTCAAAATTCTTGAAAAATCATAAAAAATCCAAAATTCATCAATTTATCTCCCGAGGGGGCATATATCATTATCATTTCGAAATTCATCATCTGGGGCAAGTCTGGGGAATGCTTTAAAAACCTTTCATCAGTACTGGCAGCTGAAGCAAAATCATTCTTTGAAGCACTGCGTAAACACATCACTTCAAAGAGGGGCAAAATGTAGACACCTAAAAATGGTCTAGAGAATCTAATTAATTGAATACGACTTATTTGATTAATTAATCTTAAATTCTTCTACTTAGTAAATAAATAGAAATATTTATTTATATTAAGTTCATTTATTAATTCTTCTATTTTCTCTCCTAATTAAATAAACAAAATTAAAAACTTTGTTTTATTTAATTATTATCATTTTCATCATATTATTTCTCTCTTAATTAAATAAACAAAATTAAAAACTTTGTTTTATTTAATTAGTATCATTATTTCTTCTATCTTAAAATTAATACACAATTTAAATAAATTGTGTTATTTAAAATCACATTTCTTCTTAATTAAATAAAGATTGCTAAAAATCTTTTATTTAATTATCATTCTCCTTTTAATTTAATAAAACAAACCCTATAGTTTGATTTATTAAATTATTTATTCCTCCTTTTGCTAAATTTAAATAAATTAAAAATATTTAAATTTATGCATAAAATTTGCACTATTCACTCACCAATAAATATTTATTTCTCACCAATCAAATTAATGGCACTGCCATTCACGGGAAAGCTTCAGGAAAAATTTGCAGGAAGTTCTCTCAACAACCATTCCACCCACCTTCCCTCTTATCTTGCCTGGTGTTTTCATGGGGAGAAACCATTCTCCATGATCAGCTCCTTCTTCTCATCCCATGCCTTTGGATTCTCCAGAGGAAATCACAGCCCCTCATCCTGGTTTCCTATGCAATTGTGCTGCCGGAAAGCTATAAATACAGCTCTTGGGCTACACAAAAAGGATCCCAACTTATGCAATTTTACTCTGCAGGTTTCCTGACATTCAAGCATTCAAGCAATCAAGTTTTAGGATCAATCCATCAAGCTTTCTTCAGCATTTCATAGTTTTAACCATGGCTGTTTACAGTAGTTTAATTCTCATTTTAGAATCATCTTAGTTGCATTATAGACTCACAATAGCTTAATTCTCATTCTCTAAGTGTCACTTAATAGTTTAATTAGCTTATGAATCTGAGAGCTAAGTAAATTAGAGAAGTCTTTAGAGTTAGAGAGCAATAGGATAAATTTCTGTAGATTTTGTAGTTTAATTTAGTTTAAATTTCTTAATCTTAGATGCAATATCTTATTTAGAAGTGTAGAGGCATAGTTTAACTTGTTTTCCCTTCTACCGCTACAAGATGATATCATCTTTGGTGGTAGTAGTGATGAAATGTGCAAGGTGTTTTAGAAGGAAATGCAAAATGAGTTTGAAATGTCAATGCTTGGTGAATTATCATTCTTTCTTGGGTTGCAAATTGCACAATCAAAAAAAGGCATATTTATTTCTCAAAACAAGTACATAAAGGATATGCTAAGTAAGTTCAGGATGTAATACTACAAACTGATGGGTACACCTATGGTTATTAGATGTAAGTTGAGTAAAGATAATGAACCTACTATGGCAGACCAACTCTTGTATAGATCTATGATTGATAGTTTGTTGTATGTGATAGAATAAATACTGGATATAATGCAAGTAGTTGAGATGGTAGCTAGATTTTAGGTTGCACCTAAGGAAACTCATTTCAATGTAGTAAAGAGAATATTCATATATCTGAACACTACAATGGATTTTAGACTGTGGTATCCAAAGAGCAAAAAATCACTCTAACTGCATACACATATGCAGATTGGGAAGAAAGCATAGATGGTCTAGGAAGAGTACAAGTGGTGGAGCATTCTTTGTTGGTGATAGTTTGGTGTCCTGGTTGAGCAAGAAAAAGGAATCGGTTTCATTATCTAGTAAAACATAGAAAAAAAGGTAGGTTCACCAAAATGAATTGATAAAAAATGGGGGTATGATGGACCTATCTTTCTATTTCATTAGGAAATGAGATCTCCACAAATAATTCACTAACAACCGCTAGGTGAATCAACTCAATGTGAGAATCTAGTAATTTCCTTATGCTTTGAGGACATGGGTAAAGTTAAAACAACACTTTTGGGAGAAAAACTAAAAATAGAAAATCAACCTAATTATGCCAATTCAAGCTCGCAACAACAATATAAAGCTCAAAATTGACATAAACAAAAAAATTCTTGCAAATCTGAGAAGGTCGGAATAACGTTTACCAGTCACCAAAAGTCACTTTCAGGAGGTTTTCTAGGACTCATTTTCCCATGGGAAAATGGGTCTTTTGTCAAGGTTTCTCAACAACTTTTGGGAGCCTTTAATGCGCATCTATAGTTTTTGATTTCTCTAGGTTTTAGTGTCAAAAATTTGGAAATCAGATTTGTAGGTGAGATTATGTGATTTGACAACAACTTTGACAACTTTTGCAACTTTGAAAACTTTTCCAACCTTTCTCTTCAAGAGGCCTTCAATCTTTTTTCAACCTAAATCTACAACACACACACAAGAGGGGAAAAATTGTTTGTTTTTGATGAATTGGGCTTTGTCTTGGTCAAACCTTAAATTGAAATAAAGCATGAAAGAGGGAATGAACAATGAACAATGCTATGTTACCACTCAACAAACCCTTGTATAAACCTTGGTAATGCAGATCTTAGAAGGTCTGTAGCTTGCATGAAATAGCTTCAATGGATGTGGATCTTGATGCTTGAGATAATGCTTTGAATGCTTGAACTTGATATTGAAACCTACATCACAATGTTAGCTCCAAAAACATGCATGATGCAAGAAGACTTTGACATGATGATTGGATCTTGAATACTGAAATAAATCTCTCATATATCTACTATTGAATGCTCTTGGTCATAAAATTTTCTCTTGTGAAATTGCTCTCAATTGTGCTCTTGAAGTTCTTAAAAAATTCTAGGTGAAACTTAGTGAAATAAGCTTGTATTTATAGGTGTGTATCCTTAGTTTCCCAATCAAATATTACAAGATGGCATTGAAATATGGATTTGGGGACCTTAAAATACCACCAAAAACATATTTTAAATTTAGGTTCAAAGGCCTATGGAGGACCCATTCACCCATGGGCGAATGGGTCCCAAGTCCCTATTCCTAGAACAAACATTGCTCAAGGTAAAGTGTTATGTTTTTGGCATTAATTATTGTCAGCTTTCCCCTTTAAAAAATGTAATTTATTGGGCTTGTAAATGAATACTAGGGATTACTAAGGCATAATTAAGTCCATTTTAATTAAGAGGGACCAAACAAAGTGTGAAAATGTAAAGGGATACATTTTTCTATGCTACATCTACAGTAGAAGCAAAATACATTGTTGCAGTCTCATGTTGCACTCAAGTATTGTGGATGAAACATAACCTAAAGGAGATGAAGATTGATTTTGATGAACCTATTTCTATTTTTTTATAACAATAGTTCCATAAACATCTCAAAGAGTCCAGTTATGTATTCAAGGACAAAACACATTGCAATCAAGTATCATTTTCTAAGGGAAAAAGTTACAAAAAAGGAGGTGAAGTTGGAGTATGTTGAAACTAAGGAGCGAGTAGTAGATATATTCATAAAACCACTTCCTAAGGAGATTTTTGAGTTTCTCCAACAGAAGTTGGGAGTATTTTCCCCCTCCTCTTGTATCAAGAGGAAGTATCAGTTGAGGGGGAGCTTTGTCTCCTTATCGCAAGAAGGTTGGGTAGTCTTGCAAAAAAAAATTAGAAGTAATGAAGCATGGAATCACAAGGATCCTACTTGGGAAACAGGTTTTCAGATTTTGCAGTGTCAAAAATCTAAAAGGGGAGTGTTGACCTTTTCCATTGATGTAAAAGGGGGAGAAAGTGAACTCAAAATGGTATATCCTCTAGAGAGAGAATGTGGAACTCATTCCAGACTTGTCTTCCTATGTGACTGGTTGGTTTTGTAGATGGCCCAACATTTTGTTTTTTTCCATCAATGAGAAAGGGGAAGATTGTTGAAAAAAAGTTGACTTTGATGTAAAAGGTTGTCATTGATGTAGTAAGAGGATTGATGTCAAAGGTGTGTCAAATAATATATTCTTAGAGGTGGCACTATCTTTTTCAAGAGATTGGTGTGAATTAATTGAAGTTCTACTAACATACCTTTATGTGTTGGTAATTCTACTATCATATCACTAAATAAAGAAACATACATTACTAGCTATTGAGGAGTTCCTGTGTTATAGAAGTATGTGTGACCGCTTTATGCTTGCAACATCATGTATTCATCTATTCACTATGATAGAGGTGATCTAGATGGTTGTTCTACAATTTTTCAGTTCAATGTTGGTTTAGTGTTTCTCGGGTCTCCTTTTCTAGAGGTTTTGTAGGCTCTATAGTTTTAGAGGAGTATTTCCACACGTGTTCTATCTTTTTCTAGAGTTTTCGGGGATATGTTCAGAATGCAAAAATTTTAAAGTGACAAAAGGTTCTATGTTCCTATCTTTCAACCTATTGGTGTTCGAGACCTATGTAGTAATAGCTAGTAGCGTGTGGTATTCAAATCTTGTGTGTGGTTTTGTGTGGTGTCAAGATAGGACATGATTAATTTTCTTGTAGTAGTGCATGACATGTTATTTTGGTAGAAATTTTTTTTTCTTTGGACCAAACCATTACACGTTTCATGAAAATTGAATTTAGGCCCACCTTATATCATCCTGGTTACTTGTGTATCCCTAGATGACATAGAAGTGTGTTAATGCAATGCCATGTATATATTCCTTAGTTGCGTATATACACAATATGAAGTATAATTTTGTCTGAGGCATAAATTAAAGATAAGGTGGTGATTAGTCAATGAGATTATCTTGTGAAGCTAGAGGGTTGCATCCCAAGTTATCTAGTAATACCAAAAGATCATTGAAGTGTGGAAAAGTATCTAAAGTAACTTTGACATGTGTATGAGGTGTGTTTAGTTGCATTGAATATTTGCAATCTTTAGATTTGTGTATTCCAATAGGATTGGTGTTCTACTTGTAGAGTTGGTGCTCAGTTCATTATATTGGGGATTGGTGTCTCTGGTAGGTCGGTGCCTATGAATACATTAGGGGATTGAATTCTCTGGTAGGTTGATGTAGCCTACTTCATATTGTAAAATTCACTTGTTATATTCTTTCTTTATGAGGTTGTATTTGGATAGTGGATCCAATAGCTATTCTCACCATGGTTTTTCCCATCTTGGGTTTCCACATATATCTAGTGTTCAATTGTGTGAATGTGTTTTCAATGCTTGATTAGTAGTAGTGAAGATTCAAGTTATATCATCTGATATTTGAGTTGAAGTTAAGAGTTTTAAATTGATTAGATATACTGATTTACCCCCCATCCAATAGAGTTTTAAATTGATTAGATCTACTGATAACACACTAAGAATATGAGTCATTTTATAACCAAATTTACGTTACATGTATGAGGATGTCTTTTGGTTTTACCCCACCTAAGACTAGTGCTTGTACTATTAATCGCCTAGACTAATTTAATAATCAAAACTTTTAAAATCATACATTAGATAAACACATCACTAGAAGCACATGCCTTTATTCTGATACACCAAAATTAATACCAAACTTCTAAGATTGGTAGATCTTGACATTTATTGCTTACATATCATTGGTAAAAGCCTATCAAATCCTAGCATACATCATTCCATATCCTACAAGGAAAATCCTATCTAAACCCTATTAAATCAAGTAGCTCCTAATATCTATCACCTACATGTTATTGGTGAAATTCAACTATGATATGGGTAATGTGAGGCCCACCCTAGTATGTCAGGATTATATGTTTTATTGGTTAAATAATTACTTGAATTACCTAGTGAAACATAAATGTAAGGGTTTATCAAAATGAAACAAAATAATGAACCTCCTATTCTTTTATATTTCATTCAATATGTGTGCTATAATGTGTAAATGAGTAACAAAAATCAAATCTAATTGATATACCAATCAAAAGGAAGATTTGAAAAGGTTCAAATGTTGTGTACCTTTCACCAAAAGTGCTTTTTCAAACCTCATTGAGGACTCATTCACCCTATGGCGAATGGGTGGACTGGCTAGGGCTTTGGAAAATCTGTTTCTAGGTTTTGTTCTTCTCATTTTGCACTCCCAGATTCTAGTCGGGCATTGTTAGAAAGCTGAAAATAAATCGTGTAGCTCAGTTTCTATGATTTGAAAAATTTCTCAACAACTTTGACAACTTCATTTTTTTTTCCAATAGATCTTCAACCTAAAACCTGCAATCACACATCAAAGAGAGAAAAATGTCATTTGTTAGGGAATAGGGGTTTGCCTTGGTCAAACTCCATTTTGGTAATTGTTGATGCCAAATATTTGCAAGGTAACAGCCTTTATGGGAAACTCAGTTAATGGGGGACCAATTGCACTAAACTGAGTGACCTTCAAATTTTTAAAGAAAACAACTTCTTCTGTAATTGGGGTTTTGGAATGCGAAACGGAAGCAGATATATAAAATTAAAAGTATAACTACGGCGATGTTCCAAGATGTAGATAAAGGAATGGTAAATCTATCCTTTGGGATTCGATTCAAGGGCCCGATCAACAATCTACTATATTCTAGAATCACATAAATCAAAGATAAAAATCTAAACAATTCATTTCATGACATAAAATTATTATCACATACATTCACTGAAAAGAGGAGTCAAAGACATGATCTAAACTAGCAATTTGTATTTAAAATCATATAAGTTCTTGCAAATGAACAATTCATACAATAATGGCATAGTATTAATGTCTTATCAAATAACATAAGAAAAATAGAAACGCCAAACAATGGCATAGTCTGAAAGTTTCATATATAATAATACAAAACAATATTAAAGGCCTGGTATTTCTCTCTAATTTTTCTACCTCTTTTGAACTTTCTTTCCAAAGCAAGAAGCAATATATAGCTGACAATCCACCACCTAGAGAGCTTGTAACACAAAAGATTGTGTATCTTGATAAATGATGCTGTAACAATGATTCCCCTTGGTCGTTGTAACAGAAAATATTCCGGCCATAGCATGTAGTCATTCCCCAGCCAGATGAATCCCCTACGAATGATGGCAGTGGTCCAGAAAAATCTCATGCAGGTAAGTGTCGCTTCCCAATGGAGGCAGTTAGAACACGTGGCAGCATATCGCATCCCGCTACTCGCTCCATTCTTCCCTTTGATAGAACTCCTGTTGAAGGGATGTGTGGCGATAGTTCGAAACCCATGGTTCCTTCTTCCTTTCCTTTGATGTAAGCTTGTGCTGGGAAGACACATAGCAGTAATGTTTAGTATCAGCGCTAACTGTGGGGTCCACCAAAATTTTATATGAACGGAAGCTACGTGGCACATGGACGAGGCCCGAAAAAAAAGTGAAGGGAAGCAACTCTAAATAGCCTGTGGTGTAGACATGTGGCAGCATGGCGAGATCCGGTAGTAGAGCGAAGGAAGGAATTGTTGCAGGAGCACTCAGCGGACACATGCAAGTAGCCAACAGAGTATAGCAAAAAGAAGCCTGATGAAAAGCTAAGGGCAACATGTTGAACATATGAGGCGGGGACCAAAACTTAGCAAAATAAAAAAACCCAAAGGGAGCTTGAGGAATTTTATATTCACAACTTTTGGGGACTACCAAAGGTGTTTCGCCTGTGGAACGAAGAACACAAAATTTTCGCTGGCTTGTAGACAAAAGCCCCCATCCATAGGGTGATAGAACCAAAGCTTAGAAAGAGTTGCATGTAGAGGCAGCTAGTCGGCCTCATATGGTCTCAATATGTCACACAGTTTCTTGTGCACTCTGCTCAAGTCAAGCATTTCTTTTTAAGGCAGTGCCATAGGTAAACTGGCCCCAGACTCAAATTGGAAGAGTAGTCGTGCAATCAGATGAATGACATGTTCAATATCTGTTGCAGTAGAAAGTTTGGTTGAAACTCTGAAAAGTGGTTGTGTCATGCTCCTTCTCTTCAATCTTTGCCGCAATTTGTTCTGCCATGGAAATCGACTCATCTACAAGAAATGGGGAAGGCAGGTCCATCTCAGTCAACCAAGAGAAATTTTCTCGCATGCTATCCATAGTCCAGTTCAAAGTAGTTGTGCATGCGTTGGCACGAAGGATAGTTGAGTGGCAGTGGATGAATTTGTTCGTCGTCTTGGCAAAAAAAATTTGATCCTTGATCCCTACCTTTGCTAAGTCCTCATCCGAGACCAGGAATAAATTACTTAGCAAACTCTTTGCTTCAAGAACCCTCTCCTCAATGAACTACAAGAACTACTCAATTGCTCCACGAACCTCCCTACTCAATTTTGTTGCCTCTGACATATATTGGACCGTTGGTTGTAGAGTCGGGAAAAAGGCCTTGACCTTTTCCCAATATAAAATATATAGCTACTAAGCCACTGGAATGAGGTTTTGGATCCTTTGAGCTGACATCTTTTGTCAATTTCACAATTCTCCTGTTTGCAGATGCAAGTTGTTCCTCGATCTTTCTTAGCTCTTTGGACTAGTTTTCCTCAACTCAACTCTTGTTTATTGACTTTGTTTCAAGAGAAAGCTTTGTCTCCTAAAGCTCCTTTTCCAATTGGGACTTTTGGGCCCCAAGTTTTGCATCCTTCTCTTGCATCTTTTGCTCAAATTGAGCATGTTGTTGTTCAAATTCCTCCCTCTTTTGTTTCACTGCTTGTTCTGCCATAGTTAACCAGTTCTGATTAGCACGTCAACCAAGGATAGGTCAATGGATTGGAACTTTGCAAGTTCCTCCCGAAGTTTGTTCTGCTCCACCTCTGTTGCTTGCACTTTTTCTAATAAGTGTGCAACATTTTCCTCCATCTCTTTTTCCTTTATAGGAACTCAACCCTATCCTTCATAAGTTTTAGCTATTCTTCTTTCTTTTTTAGTTGGCGTCCAGACTTGAGGAAGTCTGTGGTTACTACCCGTTGTGTTTCTTCCATGAGTTCAACCTTGTCCTGTGGCCAGACTATGCTCAAATCAAGTACCATGGCAAACATGTTGTAATCATCAAGTTGCATCTCCCCTTGTGGTTTGATGATGTTTGGATGCATGGTTGCGAAATGGATTGCATTATAAGCTTCATTGTAAATAGTATACACTTTTGACTCCACCAGCTTCTTGTCATCCTTGGCCTTTTGCTTCTGAATTCTAAGAGCCCATGCTTCCTTTGTAACATCACCCTATGCTATAAATCGAGACATCGACTAAACTAGCCCGCCTACGAAAGGCGCACTGGTAGGCATGGCGAAAGGGAATGTAAGGGTAGTGGCATGGGTTTTTTTCCTCTTTGGGAGATCGACGATCTACGGGGAGAAATGAAGGATACACCAAAGCTCAGTTTGTAACCTCGCAAGAGGACTCATCAGCTATTGTAACGACTATGGGCTCAAGGCGGGATCCAACTATTAGGTGAATTGGTTGTGCTCAATATAGTTGTAGCAGGACGGGTGTCAATAGCAGTTGCACTTGTAGAAATAGTGGCAATAGCAGTTTGAGCAATGGAAAAAGGTGAAAGGTTCTGTGGAGGCGTTAAGATAAGTGGCCTCGCATGGGAGAACTGGGAGAAACCTCCCGCAGCCATTGTGGTAGAGATAGAAAAGGCAGGACCCATACTTGAAGTGATGGGTGTTGTAGAGATAGTAGGGGCTACTAAAGATTTTGAAGTAAGAAAAGAAGGAGCAAATGTTACCTACTAATTGGATGATTGTGGTTCTTGGATTGCCACGGCCTCCTCGCTTTCCATGGGTGCTTGTGAACCTTCCCCATAAATTGCTTCTGTGTACTACTGTTTGGTAGGCAGGGAGTCCTTCACCTCTAGGGTTTCCAACGGTTGTTGAGTCGTTCTTGTCCTTGCAGCGGTCTAGGTGAGCGTCCGTGAAGCTTGTGATACGTTTAGTTGGACATTGGAAATAACTCGGCTAGGCTACTCTATTTCCTTTCTCTTTTGCTGATCAAAGGCCAATGACACTTCTAATTCTTTCCCCTTTCCTTTTCCCATATGCTCTTTGGACTCCTCATTGGAGTCATCATCCTTATCAGCGCTCACTTCAGAATCCGTGTGTGCCTCATTCCACAATCTATCAAATTGCTCATCTAATGCCACGCTTCCATAAGGGGCCTCATGTTTGTTGGTCTCTTGGCGGTATACCTAGAAATCTCTGATTTTCTCTTCGCTCCAACCTTTTGTTCTTAACAACTTGTTCTGAAGGCCAGTTCCTATTTTGTGCTTCTCATCATACACCGTCGCGAGGAAGTAGAACTTGTGCCATGGTAGCCTACTACCCTCAATAGGAATGTGGATCAAATCAACCAATAGATCATCTAGATCTTTTAGTGGGTTCCGCCTCTTTTCCCAGTAAGGTTGTGGGTTGTGTGTTACCTTGAAAAATTAATTTCGCAAATCATTTTCAGGGTTGTAATCCCAATTATCGCAAATCATTACCAACCCCAGATGATCTAGCTTATCTTCTAGCAACTTGTGCATCTATTTCTTGTTCATGACCACTATTTTGAAGGTTTGCGGGCAGCCGAAGAATCCCTTCTTCTTGGCCTTCCCTCCGCAAAATTTGTAGTCAATAAGGGATACTTGTCAGAAAAATTCGATGGATAGCACCTGATTTGTGACACATGTTGGAAGACAAAATGGTTCTCTCATGAAACAATGCATTTGGATGAATGTGAAATCCACTCCAAGAAACCAGTCACATTTGGGAGTGAAGTTCTGCATATATGTAGTCTGCTCCTTGGTGAGCCAGTTGAAACCATCATGCCCTTCCAAATCTTGCAAAATCGGAGTCAAGAAATAATCTGAAAATGCATAATAGTCATATGTAGAGGAGAGGAGAGGAGTCCATATAGAAACTAGCCTTCTTTTGCTTGATTCATCAAAAATAAGCAATCTTACATGCTTCTTAAAGAAATCAGGGTTCTGGTGCAAAAACATATGGGAAAGGAAGGAAGGAAGGAAACTTGAACCTCTGTTGTGTTTGGTAGTCCCTAATTTTCCCTAGCATCTCATCAATAAGGAATTGTGCAAAATCATACCAGAAAAAGGAATGTTGCTTGCAGAACTGAAACCTTGAACCCAACTGAAATTTGTACACATCCTTGTCGGTGTCCAGGCCACAAACAAATTCCAACATTGAGAATGCATCCTTCATGTCTATTTTGAAGGCGGTGTGAGACGCTAGAATATTTGGTGGCTTTTTATGATCTTCCTTAGGCCTTTGGGTTTCTTTGTTATAAAATTCCAGATCCTTTTTCATGCCTCTCAATGTTTCCTCTACCTTCATTGGGTTGAATGGCTCTACCTCTTCCAGTCTAGAGTCGGGGTTAGGGATGCATAGCATATTCTAGATAGCTTTTGGGTAGATATTGACTTTTAAACTCTAGTCCTTGATGGTGTTGGTGCTCGGGTTGAAATGTTTAATGGCTGCATCGACTAGTTTTGCGAAATAGTGAAAAAATGGGACCATATACTATGGGAGCCCGTTGTACCATAGCTTATACGAAAATGACTCTGGGTCGGTGAATTTATTCATTCTTTCACAGGCCACCTCCCTCAATTTCTTGGGGTTTTTTGTAAGGATGGGATCATGAATATTATCCCATTCCTCCTTGATTCAGCTATGATCCCTGTAATTTTTGGGCTTCTCCAAGACCCGCGTATTTACCCATTCTAGCTTCTCTGGTATACCAGGCGAAGCGTAAGAAATGTTTTGAAAGACATAGATGGCTGATGCTTTACACATATCATCAAACAAGCTTCGTGTTTCTTCTCCCTGGGCCTCTACTCGTGCCTTTGTTTGAGAACTCTGCCATTTTTGTTTGCTAGAGATTTTTGCTTAGCTCAATTTTTTTGCAACTTACCTCGACTCTGGTTGTGCTCAAAATTTTGTTTCCTCTAGGTAGCATGTTTGAAATATTTCACAATGCTAGCCTTTTGCATGCGACACTTAGTTAAATTTCCTTATTGAGGTGGCCAACAATGCTCACCTTCTAGCATTAAATTTGGCATGTACCGCCAGTCATTTGCTCATGCGAAATGAATTACTTGCCATTTTGAAATGACAAGAATTCATAATGACCTTTGGCAATGATGTACTTCCCATGTGCTTTTCTTGGAACTTGAGACGACGATTTGAATGCAGCTTAGGCATTTGTATGTCATGGCAATTAATATCCCAAATGGAATGATTAAGCCAAATATGCAATCAGTGTCTGAAAATATTTGCGTTCCTTTTTAGAGTTTGAGAAGCACCTACAAAATGACACCTCAGCATTCGGCTGTATGGACTACCGCCAAAGAATGCCACCAACTTATGATAATTAATTAGTCCCCACTAATCTTGCGCATCAAATCGTACCTAGCAGATGCAATTAGGTGGGATAACTGACCGAGCCTTGGTGCAATTTTTGAGATAGTACCTGATTAACCTCATGCTTATGGTATGAAAATTACCATGCTTATCCTATCATTTCTATAAATAGGTGCTTAGGAAATAGTGAAATCACACTTAGCAATTTTTAGCAAAATTGGTATTAGGTGATTGGCTTAGTATTCGGCATTTGTAGTTGCGTAGAATTTGCATAGAGATTTTGTTAGATAGTTGTATAGAGCTTGTCACCATGAACACCCCAATTAGGTTAGTCTACAACAAATCCCAGTCAGCTTTTCTTGGTGAAATTACAACTCGGCCCCTCAAAAGGATGACCAAGAATAAGCATTCTCTGGCCATCATAGCAATGAAATGGGTTCTAGGGAGGGATTTCCTTGTCTATGAGGATAGGTATAGAGTTAACACTGATGTGTGCTCTAATTTTGTGGCATCCATGCTTGACATTGGGGTTCCCAAGCCATTGGTTCTGCGCCTAGTAATTGAAATATTTCTGAAGAAATATCTGGGCGGTCTCAAAGAGGTGGTGGCCAACGTTGTGTTTGGAATAGGCTTGCCAATGGAAAGCGACCTCCAAAAATACATTGAGGAAGAAGCAGTCATGCCATGGGTGTAGTTCCTGAGCAGCTTCCATATTTAGTCGTAAGAAGAGCATCGCCAAAGGGTCACCCGTGCATGTCATTTCCTATTTCACTTGTACAACATGGTGTCGTTTTATGATATTGGCTGGTACACAGACTTCAAAAACCTCGTGTTCCCTCCACCACTTGCCATTACTCCTGCGGACGCTGCACCTGCTGATGAAGATGTTGCCCCTACTGATGAAGATATTCCAGATGTTGCCACCGATGCCTCCATTGCTGGTGCTCACACCCATGACTGAAAATTTCCCTTTATATGTTTTTAAAACTAATACCTGTTAGTTCATTTTTTTTATATATTCCTGAAAAGGCTTTATAGTAGACAGATAAAGAAGATACAAAAATGCATAGATATATACTCTAAAAGCGTGGCCTCTGAACCATTTTGATACTATATTTAGTGAAGTATATAAATATAATGAAAATATAGCTTATGTTAAAATATTTTGTCTCCTTTTCCTGTTGTTCTGCAATGTAGGTTTGCTTTTCTTTTTCTACATATGTGTGCTCACTTCAATTCAGCATATCGGCATCATTTTTCTCTACTTCATGG
Source organism: Sequoia sempervirens (assembly GCA_007258455.2). Classification (NCBI taxonomy): domain Eukaryota; kingdom Viridiplantae; phylum Streptophyta; class Pinopsida; order Cupressales; family Cupressaceae; genus Sequoia; species Sequoia sempervirens. The sequence continues at coordinate 313,236 of VDFB02003233.1, forward strand.
GTTCTTTTATATTTCTCTGTACTTTGCGATAATGGGTTCCACTCACTCCTAATTTCTCGCACTTGTAGAATTAATTATTGAAAGATTATCCGACAAAAAACACAAGGGAAAAAATAATTACATTATTCACATATTTACATTGGAGTAACAGTTTTGAAGCTAATTTAATAAATTTAAATGAATCTCGTTGACTGTAATTCCCAATGGTTCATGCTCCATGGTTTCTAATTTGAATCTGTTATGTTCTTTGCACTGAATTATTCTAAATGGGCCTTCCCATAAGTTGTCAAACTTCCAGTGTTAGTCAGGCTTTACAACTCTTTCATTAAACTTTAACACTAGGTCCCCATACTTTAGACCTTGGTTTGAAGCTTTCTTATCGAACCATCTCTTAACCACCTATTGGCAGTTGGACATGGCTATCAGGGCCTTTTCTCTTTTCTCCTACACTTCTAGCAACCCAGCCAGTTGAACCTCCGTAGCTCCGTTTTTCTCTATCTCGAGGGATTTGAGCAATTGCAGTGCCAAAATCTCCATGGAGATAGGCAATAGCGCTTCTTTTCCATATACTAACTCATACGGAAAATTTTTGAGGACTTGCTTAGGAGTTATGCAGTCTGGCCAGAGTGTTGCTCAAATATTTTTATGTCGTTCTCATTGGTGCTCCGACTCGATCCTTTTGATGAGTCAGACTTATAATTTGACTATGTCAGGCCATTACCCTACGGGTAGTAGTATGATGATTTCTTTAGGAATATGTCATGTGTGAGCGCAAATTGACATACCTTAGAGCCTAGGAATGTCTTGGCATTGTCGGAGATGATGGTTTTAGGAGGGTCAAATCTCGTCACAAGTTCTTTGAGGAAGTCTACTATCTCCGCCTCTATTGCATTCTTCAGAACCATTGCTTCAGTCCACCTTGTGAAGTAGTTTTTCGCCATTAGAATCCATTTATGTCTGACATTGGAGGTAGGATTAATCATCCTGATGAAATCAAGGCCCCATTGCACAAATGGTTCATCAACTACTATCAGGTTGAGGGGCATTGCAGAATTTTTTCTTCTTCCTACGAAGAATTGGCATTCCTTGCAAGCTATTACCAGGGAATATGAGTTGTTAAAGAGCGTGGGCCAGAAGTACCCAGTGCACATAATTTTGATGGCAGTGGTCTTTACGAAGAAATGCCCGCCCACGGGACTATTGTGGAAAGTGCCAAGAATCCTCTTAGTCTGCTCTGTGGTGCAACAGAATGTCGTTAAAGTTCCTTTCGAAAAGGACCCCTTCAATAAGCATGTATCAGTTGTTCTACAGTCGATAGAATCTTCTCTTTTGAGAAGGATGATAGGGCAAATATTTTCCTGTGTGCATGAATCTCACCATGTCTGTTAGCCAGTAGCCTTCAGATTCAGACTCATTCATTAGCATCAGCTCTGGTTGTTCTTCTTTGGCTATCATTTCTTTGTCATGTGTCAAATATTCGCACAGTCCTCTTCCTCAAACAGTCTTTGTAGGCTCAACATCAATGTCATATTCAAGGATCTTGGTGATCCAATTAGCCCTTTTTTCGGTGATTTCTCCTTCCATGATGTATTCACGCACATTGGAATGTGCAGCATAAACAACCACCTTGTTGCAAGAGATTAGGTGTTGGAACTTCTTGAGTCCCTTAACTATTGTGAAAGCTTGCCTCTCGATGAAGTTGTAGTTCATCTCATATTCTTTCAGATTCTGAGAGTGGAATGCTATCGGATGTTCTCCCTTTTCTTCATTGTCTTTCTATGTTAAGACAGTAGCAATGCTTGACTTGCTATTGAATACATACATTATGAAGTCCTTCGATAGGTCTGGATTAACCAGCATAGGAGCTGAGGAAATAGCATCCTTACCCTTTTTGAAGGCTTCTCTCGCTTCTTTAGTCCATTTAAATAATTGATCCTTTTTTAGCATCAGGGTGATTGGTTTGATTATCCCTGCAAAATATGAAATGAACTTGCTCACAAAATTTACCTTCCCCAGGAAGGATTGGATGCCCTTTTTGTTGACCAGTAGGGGAATTTCTTTGATTGCTTTCACCTACTCTGGATCAATTGCAATTCCTTCTTTGAACACTACATGTCCCAATAGCTTGTCTTGCGACACTTTGAAAACACATGTTTTTGGGTTGAAGGAGACCTCGAACTCTTGGAATATTTTGAAAACCATCTCAAGGTGATCGAAGTGATCATCCTTATGTTTGGAGAATTTAGTCATCCAAATATATTAGGATAATCTTGTTAATTAATTAGCTGAAAGTGATATCCATGGCCCGCTGAAAAGTGGCTCCTGCATTTGAAAGGTCAAAAGGTATTTTAGCATATGTGAACGTTCCCCACTTTGTAGTGAATGTTGTCTTGCTTCAGTCTTCTTCTCTAACCCAAATTTGATTGTAATCAGAGAAGTCATCTAGCAGAGATTTTTTTTTTTATCCTACCACTGTTTGCAAGGTTGTCTCCATAGAAGGTAGCGGATAATGGTCCTTTAGGGATGCTTCATTCAAGTCCCAAAAGTCAACACACAAGCAGATGTCTCCATTCTTCTCTAACCCATGAGGCAATGTGTTCATCACTGTCAAATACCTGCTAGCTCTAATCATTATCTAGAATCGCCAGTCGGACTATCACTCGTACAGAGTTTTTTTTATGCATTAGGTTAGAGGCCGGTTCAAATTGAGATCTGATTACGGCCATGCGATCTGCATCAGCATTTTGTTCTCGAGGCACTATTTGGATGTTGAAGGCTTCAAAACCTTCTATCAAGTCCCAGACTCTATGTCTGTAGGATCTCATGCAAACATTCTTACTTGTAGAAACCCCTCGGACTTGGTTGACCACTAGTTTGGAATCTTTGAACACCATTAATTGCTTAATTCCCATTCCCTCAGCAAGGCTCAATCCTTGCACTATGCCTTCATATTTAGCTTCATTGTTCAAACAAGCGAACTGGAAGCGGAAGGACCGAAGTGTCTTTTCATTATTTGGGGATGTCAAACATATCCCAGCTCATGTGCCCACTTTGCATCTTGCTCCATCAAAGTGGAGCGTCCATAGCTCTGAAGTTTGGTCACCTTCAGGTTCCTTCATGACTTTCAGAACCTCTTGTTACTCTTCGAAGATGACATAGGTGCCCAGCCTAGTAGAATGGTAGTTTTCGAAAGGGTTGACATCTATATATTTGCTTAAGAGATCTTCCTCTTTATCGATCCGATCTCTAGTCACTTTTTCGTCCTCTAGCAACTCGGTACAATATGTCTCCTCTTTAGTGAAATAGGTATGGGAAGCTTCAAAGTTGATCATAGCTTCATCGGCCACATATTCCGAGTGCAAAGCTTCAGACACTATTTTCATTTTAGCTCCATGCTTGTTCCTTAGGATCAAGTGTGACCAATCTAGAGAAAGATACCCTCCTATCTTTGAAGTGAACTCTCAAGATAGGCAGAGGCCGAACATAGGGGGACATCTATGATCACAGTGTCTTGTAGAACTATGACGCTAGGGTAGGAGAACAGAGTTAAGGGGAGGTCTTTGATAACACCTACGGTCTTGACTTTGTTCCCATCAAGCTGTATAACCCCCCTCTTTAAAGGTTCATAGCTAAGTCTTAGGGCTTTAGCTATCTACTTGGGCATGACTAGTGCTAGCGCTAGTCATTCATGACATTGTGTAATATTTTTTCTCCCACAATGAGGGTTAGGAAGAAAGGTTTCGGTTTCATCTTATCTTTAACCTCGATAGGGGCTTCCTCTGTGCTATTTGTAAGAACTTTGATAGGAGGCAATTGATCAACAGCCTTTCCTTTCAGCATTTTCTCTTTTGGTTCAATGATCGGATCCTCCCGAAGAGCCTTCTATAGCAATGTCTTATGTTCTGGAATAGCTAAAATATCCCACAGAGAGACATTAGCAGATGATTTTAATTGTCCCACCACATTGAATGGTGGCAGATTCGGGGGTTTCTGCAGACATTGTTGTGCCACTGCAGCGGTACTAGATGTCTAGTTGGAAGAAATTTTGGGCTACGGACTGACTAGTTGCAGGACAAATGGTTCACCCGTGAATCTCCTCTTTGAGTGAGTATTGTAATTGGACTGTACTTGCAGGGTTTTTGATGTGGATGCATCATTTGCGAACACAGCCTCTTCTTCAATCCATAAGAAGAGTATGTGATCAAGAGCAATATATGTTTCTTTCTCCAAGGACATCCACTACATTTGTGCGGTAAGCACCACATTTTCCATTTGCGGATACATAACCTCCATGGTCCAACATCACACCTTGATTACGCTGCTCTTCCACCTTTTGTTGTAGATTGTCACGTGGGAAATTTTGGGGCATATGTGAGTCATCGCAAGGGAAACACCAGGGGTTGGTGTCTTCGAATAAATTGTTTTTCCCCACTGTCAGCTCTTTGCTCGAGCTCAAGTTAGCACTCTACAATGGAGAAGGTACTGGTACTATTTGATTAGTTGTTTACGCATGTGGATTTATGCGAGAACCTCCTTGGAACTAGTTTTGTTGGTAAGAAGACCTTCCTCCTTGATAATTCTGATAAGTTTTCTTTGGAGGCGTGGTCTGGCTTCACTTGATCACAATTATCTTGTTGGCCATAGCCCGCAACATCTCCTTGACATCGCTTATATCATCCTTTGAAGAGTCGGATGTGGAAGCAACATCCTATGACACACCCGGGTATCTACACATGGATTGAGGAGGAGCAACTACACTGGTAGATGACATCACCTGGGTGGGAATTGATATCTCAGGAAACATATGCATGGCAGGCCGAGGTGGCACCTTACTAGGGTCTATTAGATTGTTCTCCACTTTAACTGCGATGTTATGCATTTAATAGAGCAGTTCTACCGAGTGACTGGATCATCATTGAAATGTCAGCGTTGATGAACTTCAAGTAGAACATGAACGCCAAGTCGGGCAGTGGGTGCATTACAACCTGAATTCTTTGCTAGGTTACATGAAACTGAGCGTTGAAGTCAGTCATGGCTTCATATGGGGCCCGCTTTATGATCTCCAACTGATTATACTACGAAGACATGTCTCTGTCATTAGAGAATCTCTCGTAGAAAGGGTCTCCAAGCTAATCCCAGGTGACGATAGTATTAGGATGCAGCATTCGGTACCGATCTAGTGTCTTGTCTCTAAAAGAGGTAGCAAGCAACCTTAGCGCTACATTTTGGTCTGTAACGCCATGTAAAAGACATAAATCTGCAATATCTTGCAAATGTTCAAATAGTGTTCTTAAGCCATCTCCAGTGAATTTAGGTAGAGCAGAGACCGGGATAGGGGCCCAAATGGTAGGCGCTACTGATGCTACAAGAGGACTTTTGGTGTCTCATGCCACATAATTTCTATTAGCAACAGGAAACATGGCTAGTGGAAGGGGTGAAGGAAGTGGAACGTTTACTAATTGGTTTGCAGCTTGTACTGTTCCTAGTCACAGCACTAACAACCTAGGGTTATTCACTGTTTGGGACCTAGTAATAGGTCGATGGCTCATACACACTCTTTGAATTTAGATTCATTTTAGCAATCCCACCGGGCGTGCCAGAAAAATGAAACTGTTGATTCCAAAAATTGGCAAGGTAACATCCTTTATGGGAAACTCAGTTAATGGGGGATCAATTGCGCTAAACTAAATGACCTCTGAGTTTTTAAAGAAGTTGGTTTCTTCTGTAATTGGGGTTTTGGAATGAGAAATAGAAGCATATATATAAAATTAAAAGTCTAACTATGGCGATGCGCCAAGATGTAGATAAAGGCATGGTAAATCTATCCTTTGGGATTCGATTCAAGGGCCTGGTCAGCAATCTACTATGTTCCAGAATCATAGAAATCAAAGATAAAGATCTGAACAATTCATTTAATGACATAAAATGATTATCGCATACATTCATTGAAAAGAGGAGTCAAAGACATGATCTAAACCAACAATTTATATTTAAAATCATAGCAGTTCTTGCAAATGAACAATTCAGACAATAATGGCATAGTATTAATGTCTTATCAAATAACATAAGAAAAAAGAAAGGTCAAACAATGGCACAATCTAAAAGTTTCATATAATAATATAAAACAATATTAAAGGCCTGGTGTCTCTCTAATTTTTCTTCCTCTTTCGAACTCATTTTCTGAAGCAAGAAGCAGTATATATAGCCAACAATCCACCTCCTAGTGAGCTTGTAACATAAAAGATTTTGTATCTTGAGCAATGATGGCTACAGCAATGATTCCCCTCAGTCATTGTAATAGAAAATATTCGGTCCATAGCATGTAGTCGTTCCCTAGCCAAATGCATCCCCTGCGAATGATGGCAGTGATCTAGAAAAATCCCATGTAGACAAGTGTTTCTTCCCAATGGAGACAATTAAAACACGTGGCAACATGTCACATCCTACTACTCGCTCCATTCTTCCCTTTGATAGAACTCTCGCCGAAGGGACGCGTGGCGGCAGTTCGCAGCCCATGGTTCCTTCTTCCTTTCCTTTGATGAAAGCTTGCATTGGGAAGACACATACCAGCAATGTTTACTATCGGCACTGACTGTGGGGTCTGCCAAAAATTTATGTGAATGGAAGCTACGTGGCACGCGGACAAGGTCTGATGAAAAGTGAAGGGAAACAGCTCTAAATAGCCTATGGTGTAGACATGTGGCAACATGGCGGGAGCCAATAGTAGAGCGAAGGAAGGAATTGCTACGTGGAGCACCCGACGGACACGTGGAAGCAGTCGACAGAGTATAGTAAACAAAAGCCCAATGAAAAGCTAAGAGCACTATGTTGAACATTTGAGGCGGGGGCTGGCACTTAGCAAAATAAAAACACCCGAAAGGAGCTTGAGGAATTTTATATTCATAGTAACTAAACCTTGAAATGAATAAAAGCATGAAAGGAATGATGAATGAACAAATGCAATGTCACAACTCACCAATTTCTATTTGAACCTTGGATAAATCTGCAATCTAGCATGAAGTGGCCTCAATGAATATAGATCTTGATCATGAAACTCGATGTGATACAATGCCTTGAATATGGTTGATTTGATATTGGACACTACATCAACACATTAGCTCAACAACATGCATGATGCACTAAGTCTTTGACTTGATGAAATGACTCTTGATTGCTGCAATAATCTTCTATAAATATGCTCTTGAATTCCTTAGAAATGTTATTGAATGCTAGCTTGATCTCATAAACTTGCTATAAAGAATTGCTCATAAAGTTGCTTAGGTGAAACATAGTGAAACAACCTTGTATTTATGCATATTTTATCATTAATTCTTAAAATTCAAATATCACAAGCTAACATTGAATTATGGATTTCAAATAATTAAAATACTATCAAAAACATATTTCGAGGGTTCCTAGGTCTAAGTGAGGACCCATTTTCGATGTGGTGTATGGTTCCTAGGTCACTTGCCTAGGTGAAAAATTGGACAAGGTGAAGTATCATGCAAAAATAGGGTCCTAGGACCTAGTGAGGACCCATTCACCATGTGGTGAATGGGTCCTAGGTCACCTACCTAGGACACACACCTTCTAAAATTAAATGTTGTGTAATAGCATTTATGAATGCCAAGTTTTATCCTTCGGAATTTGTAATTAATTAGGTTTGGATTTGAATTAAAGGGGCCAATTAAGGCAAATTAAGCTCAATTAATTAATAAAGCCCTAGATTAGTGTGAAAGTGTAAAGATACGCTTTACAACACCCTAAATAAGGCACAATTAATTTCATTTAAAGAAGAAAGGGCCCTAAACTTAATGTGAATGTGTAAAACACATTACAACACTAAATCAAGGCATCATTAAGCTCATTTTGTTATTCCCAAGGAATATTTTTTTTGTTACTACACCTAGTCCTTGGATTATTTGCATAGAAGCTTATAATCCTATATATACTAAATCAAATGATGGTGTGTGGTTTAAAATAACTAGAATATTGTAAAGGATTATAACAATTGATATGTGTGGAATAATCCTAATTGTGCATTGATGATGTGTGGATATGAAGGGTTGATTAGGCAACTTAAAAAGTGTTTAACATGATTTGTCAAATTGAGTACCTTGTTTATCTATGATGAATTAAGTCATTTATGTGCATTATCTATCTGGTGTTTACTGAATGAATGACTCTTAAAAAGTGTTATTCTTAAAAAATATATTAATTAGGATCAAAATTAATCATTAAAATTTTATAGGAATATTTCATCAAGTTTTTTGGATGAGATTGGTTAATGATTGCATACATGATTATGTATGTTTTAAAGTTTGTTGTTTTGGCTATAATTATTATATAAATATATTAATGCATAAAATTGATTACATGGGTTGGTTTCCATGGCCAATGGAACAGAGGTCTTCGAGACAACCCTAATGTGGTTAAACTATGACTAGAATATACTCTATTTGGAAGGATTATAGTCTCATTTATGATGTATTTTATTTGTAATGTGAATGTGAATGATTGTTTATTGTGTAAAGTCAATGAGGCCACTAGGTTGATTTTGGGATTATGTTGGCATCCTTGTTGTCAAATTTCGGATTAGGTCTTTTGAGGGTTTCTAAAGGGTTGTAAAAAATCTTATTTTATGTATTTTTATAATTTTTGGGACCCTAAGTTGAATACCAATGGGCTAGGTGTCATTTTAAGTGCTCATTTTAGACTTGGGTCAAGATGTGACCCTTCTAAAATTGTCATTTTAAGAAATGACGAATTTGAAGAGTGGAGGCTTGGAAAAATGACTTCTCACTTTCCAATCCCACTCTCCAAAGTTCATTCGTGAACTTGGGAAAATCTACAATTCTCTCACATGTGTGAGCCACCTTGTAAGGATTTAATGGGATGAGTGTACAAATACACTCTACTCTCCCCAAGGTCTCACACATGTGCGAGCACTTGTGGGGAGTTATGCATTGAGGACGAATGAAGAGTTACAAGTGTCACTCCTCCATTCAAGGAATTCAAACTTGGAGTTCATATAAATCATCCATTTGAAGATGAAGAAAGATTTCTTCTTTTTGGTTCCTTTTCTTTTGGCTTGTGGGAGGGAAGGAAGGATTGGAATACTTGGGCTTGCGACAAGATCTTGGAGTATGGCTTGTGAAGGAAGCTTCATCAATTCATTATTACATTTTATTTTGGAGGCTTCAAAGGTAGGCTTCCAAGCTCATTGTAGTGTCAAAAATTGCACCCTAGGTCAATTTCACACTTACACATGACACCCGATGCATTTATATGACAAAATCCATAATCAAGATATCACGATTTTGATCTCATGAATGGTAATGATGAAGCATTTATAGCTCGTGGTTCAAATTTTAGAGGAAATTGGTTAACTGCAAGTGTGGTGCAAAGACATCTTCACGGTGCAAAATCGTCCCGCTAAAATCTGAGATTCAAACAAGACTATTCTACATAGTTCATTTCTGATGTGTGTCCCAACACCCAAACACAATTGTTACGGCTATTCCCACCCAATTCTAGAACAAAACTTTCCTCTCTCATTTTTGAGGGATTTTGGGAACATTTTTCTACTAGGAGCTCTCTTCTCTTTCTATAATGAAACTCTGTCAAAAATTTGCTCACAAAGTTAGTAGAAAAGACTCCTCTTGCACACAATCTCATCATATCTATCATCTCAAGAGAGGGGCCATAGTTGCTGCTAATTCTCTATTGCTTTCATTTATCAATCTCATCTATTATCATACTTAATTGATCTCATCTACCATCTTTTAAATCATGATAGGGGTTCTCCTCCATAGCGGGGTTTTTTCTATCACACATCTACTTTATTTTTTATGTATTTCAATCTTGTTTGGTTGTCTATGGAGTTAGAAACACCAAAGTGGGGGTTTGAATGAGACAAACCCCTATACAATCCCAAATATTTTTCCTCATCGCCATGTGTGTAGGTGTCAAACAGGTTAAACAAACAAAGGACCTCACTTTGCCAAATTTTGGGACTTATTCATAGACGACCTGGGTGCACAAACATCTTCGCAGTGTGCTAAAGTCCAAGGCCGAGACTTCATCTGACTAGTACTACATTCTATATAATATGTACTTTTTATTTTTGTAGATTAAATATTTTTATCATTTAGTGTTCGTTTTTTTTTTATCATTTTCAATTATATCCATTGTTAAACTTAGCTTAGATTTCAGTTTTGAAACATTTATATTTCAAATTCACTTAAGCTAGGTCAATTGAGGTAGTTGAGAGATAATTTTCTCCTTCAGATCCTAATATCTCGAGTGTGGAAAATTCCCTCTATATTTTGGTGAACCCAACGTGAATGCCTCATGTCAAATATTTTTGTTCAACATTTCAATGCATTTGATAATGTCTTGTCAGATCAGGATTTTGAAATGTGAGAGGATGCTCTGGATGATTTCCTAGAGGCATCTCCTCTTATTCAAAAACTAATTATACATTCTTTACCCTTAGAATCTTCTTCCTTGCAAGACAAGAAGTCCATGAATGTGATTGTAGTCTTTACTTCCCCTAAAAATCCTAAGAGACCAACTATTTATGTGACTCCAACTAGTCCTTCTCCAAAGAGGGAACTCATTCTATTCGTGGTTTTCCGTTTAATAATGATTCTCCAGATCTTTATACAAATTTTACACAATTTAAAGCTTGTTCTTATAATGCAGTAGCTCATGCTTATAATGCTAGAAACAATTTAAACAAAATGTTGATCAAACTACATCTTTACCACCTTCTCAACCAAACCTTCCTCAAGCACCAAAACCTCCAGTTAAGCAACAAAGTGAGTATGATCTTATTGAGAAACTTTGTGTTACTCTTGCTAAAATCTCACTTTGGGATTTATAAGTTTAATCGCTTCTTGGAAGAAACTAAAAAGGGGGGAGTTAAGAGTCTCACAAACTTCTCAAGACTTTAACGTTCCCTTACAAAACAAAACTAATAAAAATGTGGAACATTGTTGAGGTGGCACATTGACGATGTTCTCTTCTTGAGTGGCAATCCCGGCTTTGTATGTATGGAGAGCTTCAATAATAAGGGGAATCCCACTATGCTATGAAATAATTACATTTTTAGTTCTTAGTTTCCACAAAGTTTTGTTTCCCCATGCCAAATCCACTTTTCTAGAGAATGTTGTTGCATGTTGAAGGTATTAGGATTTAAATAAAAGTCAACATTGCTTAATCTTCTCATGTTCTCCACGTTAAAAATTTTCTTGTCAAAGAGGTCCTCAATCAATTATTTGAAATTTCCTTTTAGTATTTACACATTCTCATCTTGAGAATCATCTTCTCTCTGGAGGTGAACACATATGCTCAAAAGGTTCTTCTTAATTTTGACTTTCATTTGGTTACATTCCTTAAGCAATTTGATTTGTTCCAAAACATTTTGTTTCACAAATGAAAGTTTTCATTCAACACTCTTATTCCACATAAAGAATTTTCCATCCTCATTGTTTTGTACAATCTTCTCAACTACCAATTTATCTAATCCCAACTCAACCATTTCCTTGAAATCATTATCAGCCTTCAACCAAATGGATTCTTCGTGTTTGATGGCAGCTATCTCATTATCAATCTTTATTTTCAACACCTCAATATCTTCACAGATCCTTTTCATGTCTATGATGAATTTTGTCCCCCTAACCAGGATATCCTTGCTCCAATCTTTTGTGACCTTCCCATAAGTCTTGTAAACATGGATTTTGCTTACCATATCCTTTCCAACAAAAGAGCTTGGATCAAAAGAGTGTTTATCTGACTAATTGGTTGTGGAGAAGGAAAGTTTTAGGTTATTGATTGTTCTATAGTGAAAGTTGTGTTTGATAGGTTATTTGTCTATGTTGAAGGTTACTTGGGATCCATCAATTATTTTAAGCAATCAATCAATATCTTTACCCGATGCTTCAATTCATCTTTGGTCTATTTATCCCTGGTTGTCCTCTCCACAAGTTTGGCAGTTGTCACCTAAAAGTTGTGAAAATCTTTGTCCCTATTAGAAGGTCCCAAGTTAACTTTAGTGATGTTAAAATCACTAATAGTTGCTTGGCATACATCCTTTTGTGTAGAGGGATGTGCTACTTCCACATTTATATTTCCTGTGTCAATATCCTCCATCAATCTATATTTATTTTTTAATTTTTTGCTCTTGGGAGTTCTTTTAAGTAGCTATCCAACAAAACCCTTATCAAGAAGACTCAATTGAATTGTTTTCCTTTTTTTGGAGAGGGTCTTCTCTAACTAGGAAGGGGAAGGATTGGTCATAGATTTGGTACCAGGAGATACAAAGTGTAAGGATCTCCTAAGGGGAGGAGTATTAGAGATGCACTTTTTGGAGAAGAAGGTGGAGTAGGGACTACCCTAGGTGGTTAATTATGTGGCACATTTAATGAAGGATAGTTAGGAGAGGCATGAGAAGAAGAAGAACCACTTGCCTGAGATGGAGATCAAGGCACATCTACAATTTCTTCTTCTGATACTTGTTTCTCCTTTTCCTCAAATGAGTTTCCCTCTAGATAGTATTTTCCAAAAGTCAATTTAGGGAGTCTTTTCTCTAGAGGATCATCATCACCATCCCCTTGCTCCCTTGAAATTGTTTGTTGAGTAAAGGAAGATGGTTGAGAAGATGATTGTACTTTACTCCTTGCTTGATTCTAAGTACCCTGAGATTTTGGAGGCACTATGGAAACTTTTTCTATAGTATTCTTGGCCATCCAGTCCTAAGTCCTTTTGATTACCACTATAGTTTTAGCATCAATACTTTCAACTTCTTTAATACTCCAATTGATTGACACAATTGGTAGTGTATGTACATGATTGATAAAATTGGATCCACTAAGTATGATTCATCATTTTCAAAATTTGAGATGTACCAATTCATTCTAAAGGTAACAATTTATATCAAGGGCAACCTCATCTAACTTCTTCGGACATCATATTCATTTGCACAGTCTATCTGATAGTCTTCCAAATGTGCAATGTGATAAAAACCTAGCCCTAGATGTAGATTGTTCTTAATGAATTTTTTTCTATCAAAAGGAAATCTCCTTTCATAAAATTACATAGAGAACTTTATGAAGTCCTCAATATTGAGAGCATCAAACATTAATTTATAGGATTAGTAACTAAGGCCAATAAGGAATTGAATACTTGCATTTTTCCTTTCTTGGCACCTTTTTTTCCCTCAGCCACCTAGCTACATACCTCAATGAGAATGAACTTTTCCTCTACATACTTAGGAAATTTGTAAGGTAGCCCATCAAATCCTCCTATTTAGATGTATGTGAATATATGAAACTATATAAATGGTTGCCATATGTATCAATTAGTTGAATGGCCTCTGGAGAAATCCGTAAGCCCATATCTCCTTGGATTTCTCTTACCATCCTCAAAGTAAATGCATCATTTACTCATCTAAAAATCTTGAAACTCATTTCTAATTGGAGTTTAGTGTAATAATCATAGACCTAGATAGTTTCCTCATGAACTTCAACTAGTTGCAAACCTGGCCAAGGTCTTATATATGCAATAGCATAGAATAAATAAGAGGACATATAAGACCTACTGATTGGAAACTAAACAATCATCAAGTGCATTTGGTCACTGATGAGTTGAGCCTAATCAAGATATTGCTCCCCATGAATAATTATCTGGATAAAGAAGTACATCCAATCTTCAAAGCCGTGGGATTTTTCATTACCCGTTAGTCTATGCAAGAGTTCTATCATGTCTAAAATCTCAATCAACAAGTCTTATGCAACTTTTTGGGTAGTTGAGATTTTCCTTTCATAGGGGTGGCAAAACATTCTTGAGTAATCACATTACTAATATTGATTTTTGCTTTCATGAAAACATTGGTGAGAAAGGATGAAATTGAAATTAGTATACTCCTCTCTCTTTAGTAAACATAAGCATGAGGCAAAAGTCTCTTTGTTTACCTTAACCACCAGCCGATTGTCATTTGTTTTGATTGCTCTCATGTTGGAATTGTAATGATTTATGCACTCTATAACCAAGTTTGTACATTGCATTGACACTAGAAAAGTTGTGGCTTGTAACATCCCACTCTCTATTAATCGCTAAGTTATTGGAGATCTATCCTCTCTTCTGATTCTCTTCCAAAATTCATTCAAATTTAAGTGCCCTAGCCTAGTATCTCCATTTTTTGGTAATGTTCTTGATAAACCAAACAAATGCTCATGAGTTCCCAAGTATTTATATTTCATGGTGACCATAATTTAATGAATACAACTACAATTAGTATTCAGGAAATAATTTGACAGAATGTAGGAGTTGAGTTTATGAAAGTTCCACTTTATAATATCTCATAACTAGCTAGGAGTATACTTACTTATAATGAACTAGGAGAAAAAATTTACTGTACCTTTGAATTAGGGTAAAATCTTGTGAATTTCTCCTTGTGCATTCTTCACAATTCCACTCCTACATCGTCTGCAAATTCGCTCTTGAGTGCTCGTCAAAATGATTTCTTTCAATAGTATAATCTCTAAATAAGCACTCATAGTTAATGCTCTGGCATGGTAGGTGAGCATTAATGACACACCTAGAATTTGACACGTGTAAGCTTTATCATCCAATATTCACTTTTGATACTTTTGAAATTTTGAAAAGGAACAACTATGAAAGTGCCTCACAAAAACCATTGGTTTTCAAAACCTTGTTGGGCTCTAACAGAGGTTTTGAAACCCCCATAGTTATCTGAAAGACTTTATTAAGATTGTGCCTTGAAGAAGGACTTTCTATAAAGGTAATTTCGTCAACTTTTCTTGAAGTTGTGGAAACCTTGTTAGGTTTTGGAAAAGGTTTTGAAACCTCCCAAAAGTTTTGAAATGCTTCATTATCTTCAATTTTCCAAAAACTTTATGAAATCCCATGTTGAAGTCAAAATGTTTTAATTGTATCGGCTTTAGGCTTGGTTGTGAACACCTCGTTGTGTCCCGACAAGGTTTTGAGAGCCTCTTCAAAAGCCGATGAGGTTAGCAAAACTTAAGTTGATACCAATGCATCAAATACATAATAAACTTTAACTTAGCAACAAAGGACCAACACATAGTTAGAATAACCCTATCTAAACCCAACAAGGTTCTAAAAACCTTGTTGGAAGCTGACAACCAATGAGAAACTTCTTCAAAAATTCATGTCTCGCAAATGGTTGGAAAAAAATGAGATAACACATACATACATACATGCATGCATGCATGTATCACTATTGAACAACAATTTTGTCTTCCCATAGCCAACAATATTGTAAGAAGTGTTGTCATACAAATATATATTGCATTTGGTGTGCTTTCAACATTCTAGAAGTAGCACTCTTTATGAGGAGTTGTGAAGGGAAGCGCCTAAATCAAATTAATCACTAGAATGTATGTTGAAAAAATTTATAAAAAACATCATCACTAACATTATCTTAATTATAAGACTTATCAACAACGAAATCTTCATTTTTATCATTTTTTGTAAGTTTACACTCCTTTACATGACCTTTTTTGCTAAATTTTCCAAAAATTTAATCTAGATTTTCTACATGTACTTAAACCTATTCTTTGACTTGATTTCATTTTATCCTTTGACTTATTTTTACCTTTTACATAAACCCTCTTATATACAAAGCATATTTAGAGGAATCATCCATAGGTTTCTCCTTAGCTCTTCACGTGGTAGGCCCACCATGACTTCAAGTTTTAACTTAGAATATGTACTACTAGTAGCTATGATAAGATTATACCATGAATTATGTAATGAACAAAGCAAAGTGACACATTTGTCATATTATTTCCTTTGTATATCTACAAAAGCTAGTTGACTCATTAATGTATTAATTGCATTTAGATGGTCAATCATATAGTTCTCTTTATTCATCATTAATTAGTACAATTTCTTTTTGAGAAACAACTCATAGTTTTAAAAATTGCAACAATATTATCTCATAATTTTTGTGAAGTGCTTTCAACTTAAGCATTCATTAAAATACAACTAGAAAGACAACTTGATAGTTCTTGTTGTCTTTTTATCAAGTTTCTCCCATTCATCTTAATTCATTCTAGATAAGATGAAGCTTGGGGCCACAAAAATTATTGGATAGGACAACTGAGAGGGGGGGTGAATTGGTTGTCACAAATTATAAACTTCAATTCAATTACCAGAACTAACACATAAACTGATTAAATAATTAACCATCAAATTCCAATGCACAAACACAATAACACCAAATTTATGTGGAAAACCCAATGAGGGAAAAACCACGGTGAGGATTAACTCACACTATAGAGAATATCAAAACCAATACAAAGAAGCTCACTGCTTGAAATAGGGCTCACTTCCTAAAATGAGGCTCACTGCCTACAATAAGGACTCATTGTCCACAGGGCTACAACCCATAGATACAAAAAAAGACAAAGAAGAATTGTTACAGAGAGACAACAATCCCAATGCAACAAAGGATTCCATCACAATCACTGATCAACTTGCATGAATGATAGTTCGCCTTCTGCTCACTGCATCTGGAAACTCATCATTAAGCTTCACACTGATCAACCACACACATAACTCGCGCACTTTCAGAATAGCATCAAAGTCGTGTATGCTCTTTCACTTATCTTCTTTTCTTATGTACAATTTTCATTGCTAGCTCATTCTGTATTTATACTATCTCCAACCTTGAAAAAGATACAAAGTCGGTCATCCAACTTCAAATTCAGATTAGGTCAGTGTCAAACATCCTAGAGTGGAATTAGAATGAGGGCGGCCCAAATGCACACTTCATCGGAACCCATAATAGATCCAACACGCTTCATCAACTTCGAAGATAGTGCTTAACACATAGTCGGCCAAACCAATGTAAAACACATAGAACGATTAAGATCGACACTTTCAGAAATCAAAAATATCTTCAATGCAATCAAAACATCTTTTCTCTAAACCTGCAAGTTATAAAACTTCAACAAAGAGAAAAACCAACAACATTTTTCTTGGACCTTAGCCAGTACACAGAAAAACATATTTCACAATTGGTGAACACAGCTCGATCTTCACAAAGAACCAATAGCCAAGAATCTAGATATAGCAACCTTCAACAACCTTGACTAACATATATGATCCGCACAAACATAGAGACAAGTACCAGATCAACAACCTCAATAATTGAACACCTGTAATCTTCCTTTAATACATTTTTCTCAATATCCTCAACATATACAGTCAACAACTAGTAGATAACCAGCTGACCAGTTGACATCAATGATAACACTTTCATTATATTTTCCATTCTTGCAACAATCTCCCCCTTTTTCATTGATGGCAACACATAATGTGAAAAACTATCAAAGACACCATACTAGTTCTGAAAATACTTCTCAAGATTTTTTCTTTTTGCTTCTCCCCCTTCGAAGATCATCTTCCTCATTACCTACCTTCTCTTATCAGCTTTCTCTCCTTTTCACATGCTTTCTCTCCACCTTTGACATCAATGGAAAAGGTGAAAGATATGTTCATTGAATCTTTCTTTGACATGAAAAACATAATACTCATAATGAAAACACTTGAAACTACCTGCTCTCCCTAAGAGGTAGCCACCAAAACATCTGTCCAAAAAGATAGAACTATGAATCTATTGGACTGATGCACCTTCAAATGCATCCTAGTTTATGAAATGAGGGGCAATAATCTCTAACTTCTCCCGAAGATACTCAAAAATATCTTTAGGAAGAGCCTTTGTAAATATATCTACAATCTGATCCTTTTTTGGAACATACTCAAGCTTGACTTCATTCTCCATGATCTTCTCTCTCAAGAAATGATGCCTGATAGATATATGCTTCGTTCTCGAGTGCATCATAGGATTTTTTGAAATGTTAATTGCACTTGTGTTATCACAAAAGATAGAAATAGGATCATCATATAGCACTTTGATATCCTTCAATGTTTGTTTCATCCATAACACTTGTGTACAACAAGATACAACAATAATATACTTAGCTTCAGCAGTAGACAAAGAGATCGAATCTTGCTTCTTACTCAGCCATGCCACCAACCTACATCCAAGAAAGAATGCACCACCACTTGTACTCTTTTTGTCATCTATACTTCCAGCCGAATCTGTATCTATATAAGTATTGAGTGTAAATTCGGTATCTTTAGAATACCATAATCCATAATCCGAAGTGCCATTCAAATATTTGAATATTATTTTAACTGCAGTAATATGTGTTTCCTTCGGATCTTCTTGAAATCTAGCTACAAGACAAACCGCATGCATAATATCTGGTCTAGTAGCAGTCAAATACAGTAGTCCACCAATCATAGATCTATACTTGCTTTGATCATCCTTAGGTGAATCATCATCTTTACCCAACTTGCAACCAGTCACCATAGGAGTACTTATTGGTCTGGAACCGTCCATCCCAAACTTCTTCAACATCTCTTTCACATACTTAGACTGTGAAATGAATATTCATTTCTCCATTTGATTAATTTGTATCCCAAGAAAGAAATTCATCTCCCCAAACATATACATTTCAAATTCTTTCTGCATTTCTTCCGCAAACATCTTGCACATCTTTTCATTTCCTCCAAAGATAATGTCATCAACATACACAACTACAATCAAGATTTTTTCATTTTCAGTCTTGAAGTACAAATTATTGTCTATAGTACCTTTGTTAAATCCTTGCCGACTCAAATACTTATCTAACCTTGCATACTAGGCTCTAGGATTTTGATTCAATTCATATAAAGCTTTCTTCAATCTGCACACCATATCTGGTTGTTCTGTTAACTGAAATTATTTTGATTGTTCCATGTAGACCTCTTCTTCTAGCTCACCATTCAAAAATGTTGACTTGGCATCCATCTGATAGACTTTAAAATCTTTATAAGTAGCTAATGCCAAGTACATCCTTATAGCTTCCATTCTTACTACCGGAGAAAATGTCTCCTGAAAATCTATGGCTTCTACTTGTGAGTACCCTTTACACACAAGCCTTGCTTTATTTCTAACAACTTTCTCATTCTCATTCAACTTATTTCTGAATACCCATTTCAATCCAATGATATTTTTGTATGTTGGTCTTGGGACCAATTCCCAAGTTTGATCCTTCTCAATCTGCAAAAGTTCTTTCATTGCTTCCTTCCAATTTTCATCCTTACAGGCTTCACTTACTGACTTTGGCTCAATCTCAGAAAATAAGCACAAATTTACTTCAACAACAACTTTGCTTCTGGTTAACACACCTTTTGTCTTGTCTCTAATAATCTAACTTTTTGAATGATTCCCCTATACATATTTCGGTGTCCTAGGGGACATCGTCAAAGCATCCTCTTCTCTTTCATTTTGTTCATCCTATTTTTCTGCTCATCTTTATCATGTTCTTCCATAATTTATTCTATTCTTGCACAGTCATGTTCGTCAAACACATATCCATCGATATCAATAGAATTCTTTAATGTTTCATCAACCTTCACATTCGAGCTTTCTACAATCTTCCTCAATATTTTATTAAAACATTTGTACGCCTGGCTTTTAGTAGAGTATCCAAGAAATATTCCTTCATCACTTGTATCAAACTTGCCCAAAGTTTCCTCATCTCTTCTAATATAGCATTTGCTTTTGAATACCTTAAAATATTTAACTATAGGAATTCTTTGGTACCACAGCTCATAGGGAGTCTTTGTACTGTTTGCTCTCACTTGAACTCAATTGAATACATGTACAACAGTGTGAATAGCTTCTTTCTAGTAAACTTCCGGCAATCTAGCTTCAGTGATAATTAACCTAGCAGATTCTTGAATTGTTCTATTTTTCCTTTCAACAACTCCATTATGTTGAGAATTTCTTAGAACAGATAGCTGTCTATTTATTCCATACACATCACAAAACATATTGAACTCATGGGAGGTGAATTCTCCACCTCTATCAGGTCTCAAGCATTTAATCTTCAAATTCACTTCGTTTTCAACCATAGCCTTGAATGACTTGAATCTATCTAATGCATCTAATTTATCTCTTAGAAATGTAACCCATGTATATCTAGAATAATCATCAATTAAAAGTATAAAGTACCTTTCACCAAGTAGACTTCGCACTCTCACAGGACCACAAAGATCTATATGAATCAAATCTAATAATTCAATAGTAGATTGTTCTCTTGATATGTAATGATTTCTTGTTTGCTTCCCAAACTGACAATTCCTACAGATAGCATTTATAGGCTTTGTAATTCTCGATAGATCTCTCACGGCCTGAACAACACTAATCATTTCCAAGTTATCAAAATTCATGTAACACATTCTCTTGTGTCATAACCAACTGTCATTTATCTGAGTCATAAAGCATTGTCCATTAGCACCCTTAAGCTGATAAATATTCCGTTTAGATTTCTTTCCTATAGCAATCAATATTCTGGATCCTTTTTGAATCTCACATTTCTCATCCTTAAACACAGTATCATATCATTTTATGCACATCTGACCAACACTCAACAAATTATGCCTTAAACCCTTAACGTCAGTATGATGCTTTCCATCAAAACTTACTGAACCTGTCCTATAGATTTTGGCACCAGTATCATCTCCGAACATAACCAGACCTCCATCATATTTCTCAAGTTTCACAAACTTACTCTTATCGCCAATCATGTGATGTGAGCAACCACTATAAACTACTCAAAAGTTATTTTCTTTTTTAGAATGCAGGGCAAAGATAACCATACCTTCATTTTTCTCCTCCTTCTCTGAAGGACTTTCCTTTGTTTTTATGAATTAGTAGAAGTAGGTTCATCCTTAATCACCGAGAACAAGTATTCATTGTCTTCTGGATCTTCATATTTTGAATCTTCATCTGAAATACTAGCATTCTCATTAACATATTAAGCTTTGTTAATCTTCTATCCTTTCTCATATCTTTGTTTATTCATTTTAGCTCTTTCCAGACACTTTGCAGCATAGTGACCAATTTCTCCACAACTAAAGCATTTAAAGGGAAATTTACCTTCATACTTATTGGAGCCTTTTCTCATCCTTCTTACAAAGTTAGCTTCAATTTCATCAAAGTTTTCTTCATCTGGATCTTCAATTTTTGTAGCTTTAAAAGCAGTCTATGTTTTTCCTCCACTTCTTAGATTCGTCTTCTTCATCTCATAAGATGTCAAGAATCCTAGTGGCAGATCCTTAGTACAAGTCTTATAATCTATAGTTTGCTCAATAGCACTCACCTTCTCGTTGTAAGCATCAGGGAGAGTTCTGAGAATTTTCTTTACAATCCTAGTTTCATCTATTATGGTAGCGCCAAGAGATCGCATTCTAGCCACTACCTCATCCAATCTCTATACATAAGCTTTAAGATTTTCATCTTCGGACATATGTATAAGATCAAACTATGTTTCCAAATTCTGTAATTTTGCCTCTTTTACCCTTTCATCAACATTGTGAGCTCTTTCTAAAGCATCCCAGACTTCCTTAGTTGTCTTCAAGTTCTGAACCTTAATAAACTCAAAATGTACCAAACTGTTATTCAAGATGAATTTTTCCTTATTATTCGCTTCATGTGCTCTGATTTCTTCAAGTGTACTCAGACCACTAGCAGGAGGAGTGTAGGGATTCTTATAAGATTTCTCTACATCATATCTACAATACTCTAGATATTCTTCCATCAATACTTTTAAGATACCATAATTAGTTCCATCAAACCTCAGATAATCAAAGACCATTTTGCTAGCCATCTCGGGCCTTCCTCAAGCAGTTAAGCTCTTCACCAAGGAACCAAGCTCTGATACCAATTGTTGGATAGGACAACTGAGAGGGGGGGGAGGTAAATCAGTTGTCGTAAATTATAACCTTCAATTCAATTACCGGAACTAACACATAAACTGATTAAATAATTAACCATCAAATGACAATGCATGAACACAATAACACCATATTTACGTGGAAAACCCAATAAGGGAAAAACCACAGTGATGATTAACTCACACTATAGAGAATATCAAAACTGATTACAAAAAGGCTCACTGCTTGAAATAAGACTCACTACCTAAAATGAGGCTTACTACCTAAAATAAGACTCACTACCTAAAATGAGGCTCATTTCCTACAATAAGGACTCATTGTCCAGACTCACTATCCACAGGGCTACAACTTGGAGATACAAAAGAAGACAAAGAAGACTTCTTACAGAGAGACAACAATCCCAATGCAACAAAGGATTCCATCACAATCACTTATCAACTTATATGAACGATATAGTTCGCCTTCTACTCATTGCATCCGAAAACTCAACATTAAGCTTCACACTAATCAACCACACACATAACTCACAAACTTTCAAAATAGCATCAAAGTTGTGTCTGCTCTTTCACTTATCTTCCTTCTTTTCTTGTTTACAATTTTCATTGCTAGCTTATTCTGTATTTATACTATATCCAACCTTGAAAAAGATACAAAGTCGGCCATCTAACTTCAAATTCAAATTAGGTCAGTGCCAAACATCCTAGGGTGGAATTAGAATGAGGGCGACCCAAACATGCACTTCACCAGGACCCATAATAGATCCAACACACTTCATCAACTTCGAAGATAGTGCTTAACACATGGTCGGCCAAACCAGTGTAAAACACAAAACGATTAAGCTCGACACTTCCAGAAATCAAAAATATCTTCAATGCAATCAAAACATCTTTTCTCTAAACTCGCAAGTCAAAAAACTTCAACAAAGAGAAATTCAGATCAACAACATTTCTCTCAAACCTAAGCGAGTACATAGAAAAACTTAGTTCACAACTGGTGAACACAACTCGATCTTCACAAAGAACTAATAGCCAAGAATTTGGATATAGCAACCTTCAGCAACCTTGACTAACATATATGATTTGCACAAACATAGGGACAAGTACCAGATCAACAACCTCAATAGTTGAGCACCTGTAATCTTCCTTTAATACAATTTTCTCAATATCCTCAACATATACAGTCAAAAACAACTGGTAAATAACCAACAAACTAGTTGACATCAATGAAACCACTTTCATTCCTTTTTCCATTCTTGCAACAATAATTGTAATCTATTGGCCTCCTTCCACTAACAAGTCTCTCATCTTTAATTACTTGACTCAGTTTTTCCTATTGAACTTCTTAATCTCAACTTTCAAGGTGTTGGCCATAACTTCTTATTTTCAAATCTAATCTTAAACCAAATGTAAATGAGCCCATTGTAGGCAAATTAAACAATACAAGAAAGGCATTTTCTTTGTCACAAAATAAGCCAACACAAGTTCTAATACTAAATATTATTTTTAGTGTTTATACTTCAAAGATGAACATAAAATCATATTATATCTTCATGATATTAATTAGAAATAAAATTTAAATAAACTAAAATGAAAATAGAATATATAACAAATAGAATGACATCACATATCCTAGGAAAATCCTTTTGAGTAAAAGACCTAGCCTCAAATGTAGACCTCACTATATTAACTTTAAACCATTACAATACAATGAGAAGAACCCACAAATAATAAAGGAATAGCTAATACTTTGACAAAAATGTTGATAGCCAACCCCACTCTAAACTAGGATACCATCTTAATGCAATGGCAAACCTCTAACCCATCACTCGTATTTATATGAGATGAGTCATCTAAAAACCACTTATTTTTCCACAAAATGTTGATAGCCAACCCCACTCTAAACTAGCATACCATCTTAATGCAATGGCAAACCTCTAACCCATCTCTCATATTTATATAAAAAGAGTCATCCAGAAAATCACTTCTTATTTCTAAAGGGGGCATTCAATTCATCATTGAGACCAATCACCACATTTCATGCATACAAGTATAAAACTCCCACTAATGACTAGTTGATTGTCAAACTAAGCACTAGATTTAGAAAGTATAACTCCTCTTCCAAGATGCTTTGACACACCACCTATAATAAAAGTTCAAGAGAATTTCCTAATACACTATATAATCCCCCATATCAATGTTCTCTTATACACATCATAATACAAATTCTAGGTGGCATAGGTCGTCATCTAAAGAATCTTGAGATTCCTCTCATGCATGACACCATATTCCATAATAGGTCAATTTACAACATTACATTAATTAAATATTATAAGGACTTACAAGGTGTACAACACCTAGTTCTCAAATAAATAAATTGGTGAAAATCACATAACTATTCTTCCCCCTTATTACATATTCACTTGTGCACAAATTCACATATTTTTTCATGGAAAATTGGCACATAACCTTACCCTGACTTTATTTTGCATCTGACACCCCAAGAGATGAAACTCACCTATTATATAACCAATGAAAATCACATACCTATTCAATTCCCCCTTATTACACATACACTTGTGCACAAATTCGCATATTTTTGCATGGAAAATTGGCAAATAACCTTACCCCAACTTTATTTTGCATCTGACACCCCAAGAGATAAAACTCACCTATTATATCCACCATTCACAACCCTAATATGGGTCCAAGAGCACACAAATTTGCCCAAGTCGCTCTTTGCACAATGGGTCGAAACCCAAAACATTTTAATTTTAATTTTAAAAATTGAGCTTACATTCCTCTCCCTTAATAGTCATCATGAGCCAACTAAAGTGCAAACCATTTTAAATTATACACTACGATGGTGTATTTAAAGACTACCCTAGTCCATTTAAATCATGTAGTACACATTTAAGATAGAGAGAATCTAGCACATGTATGCATCGCAAACAAAATCTTGGATGTTGACATTACATCAACATCCAATGGACAGATTGTGTAACTGCCTATTGTCTTCAATCTTTCTACATCATCATTTGATCAATCCAATTAGGGATTAACTAAACAAATTCTTACCCAACAAGTCCCAAACATTGCCTATTTGGCACTATTTCTCAGATGCAAATATATCAAATTGAGAACTTTTACGATCATCAAAACTCTATTAAGTCATTTCCATAGGTGAAGTTCGAACCCCTGCATCGAGATAACCACTCTAAGTGAAAAGTTTCCTTCTACAAATGCAGAGATCAGATCTGCACACATCTCCAAGAACTTAAGAGCAAACTAAAAATGTATTTTTCAGAAGTCATTGTCTCACAGATCCAAATTTCCTAATCCAATTGCACATCAATTTGTAACATTTGTAACAACCTTCCCTTCGTCAAATCAAAATAACTACCTTATTATTTTATTTAATTATCACTCACATTAATTACAATATATATTATCAACCCCAACTCTAAAATCTCAAATTTTCTCATTGTTTAATTATTTGCTGTAAGTAAATTGTAGTGGAAGCTAATTACCTTACTCTTCCTTTTGCTAAAAAAAACTGATGTAACGTTAACACAAACAATGGTAATAAGCTATAAATTTGTGACTGCCACCACCGAGTTAAAAAGTAACTTACAGGCTGGCCCAAATTTGAGAGATTCAAAATTCACTATACATGCCTTGCTGGCTGCGTTACGGCCTGCCCTATTTTAACTTTGTAAAAATAATAAATCCAAAACTTTTTTTAATCAGAAAGCAAAGTCAATGGGATTATATCATTTCACTCTTTGCTTCGCACTGTCTTACATTATAGCTAGATTCTATCACAATTTCTTGGAACAATTGTGTGACCATTGAAATATATTTTCCAAATCTTTTTATGAAGTTAACATCCAGTTCAATTTCTGAAATAACTTTCTTTCTGACAAAAAAACAGCCTTTGTTAAGTATTGAGCCTATTGTGACGTCAAAATATCAGTGCCTGGATTTTAAGTTTCTCCTGAGTTGGCCTAATGGTGGAGAACTTGTACTCTTGAAAGAGAGGTCACAAGTTCAAATCCTGCAGGGGGTAAGGTATGTACACCTCGTATTGTGGAGCACGAGTTAGGTGCCTCCCTCAATATTGGGAGTACGAGGAGTCCCATATTGCTGTAGGCCGTCTGTAGACCCAAAAACAGATTGCCGGGTATCGTGGACTATAAAATAATATTATTATTATTATTATTAATATAGCTGGAAAGCAATGTCCTCTTTTACAGACACGTGTCTATGTACTCAGATCCACATTTGTGGTTGAGGGGCATGAAAATAAGATTGCTCCCTCACCAGCAATAACTCCTTTTCTATGAAGGCAGCAGGAGTGAGCATGAATTTATATGTCTTAGACTCTGCCAAGGGAAAACTCTCATCAATGCAGACACCACTTCCTCTTTTGTTTGTGTATCCTGGATAGTCTGTTATTCTGAAAGTGACACACTCCTTTAAAAAAAGTCCAGACTTCGTTGCTTCTTCTACCAAATTCCATTTCCTATATTGCAACCCCTCCTTGTGGCTGACATGGATTTCTCCAATACAGCTCAGGAGCATTCTTGCACTCCGAAAAAACTTACTCACTAAATCCCTGTGCTTCTTAATCACCTCATTATTGTCTTCCTTCTTGCCCCAAAAGCCTGAGTGAGGAAAATTAAACACAATTCGATCAAACAGGGTTCCCCTGAAGATCCCCAGCTGATCTATTATGGTTGCATCCACCTCATGCAGTACACATGCTCCGCGACTTAGTAAGTTAGAAATTGAATTCCCCGCAGATTTGTAAAATGTTAAAACCATCTCTGCATTTAAAATATTGATGGATATATTATAAGTAAAATGGTCTAAAGAAGGCAAAATAGAAATAGTCAGAACAGAGTAATATCCAAGTAGGGAGCATTGAAAATAAATTATGCCAGACCTTTGCTGTCAAGTGATGTTGCTACAATATTCTCTGCAGACCCGAATGCCGTGGCCAAGGAAGAAGAAAACGAGAAGTCTCCGTCTCCAACCAAGAGTATCCTATGCAAGCTGGAATAATGCATATGCGTGCTCTGGAATGGGAAGAACCTCTGCAGAAATTCGAGTACAAAAACCCTATAGTCAGCTCATATTTAAACCAATGTCGACATTCAACAATGTCCCCACACAGTACCAAGCAATTCTCAGAGTTGCTCATCTGAAAACATCAGTTTTGAGAATAAATCTAGAGTCTGACATTCTCTCAACCTTTTCTTGAAGATATTACAAATGTTTCCTGAAAAGTGGCCAATACTCTGCATTAAAAATTTAAAACTATAAAATCGTAGCATTTGCAAAAGATCTCTTCTACCTTTGCCAAAGTAGCAGTTTTTCAATTTTTTACTAGTTAGATGAGTGCAATTTGAAAACCACCTAGTATTCTGAGTTACTGATTCTCCGAGCAACCAATAAAATCAATAAAAGATGTATCAGTCTTCTAACACGAAGTGAAGATCACTCCTCGCAAAGCGTAGACTCCGCCTTATTATTAAAACAGGGTTGCATTGGAGGTCTCTTCATTAAAAATACCAACACAGCTAATCAATGAGCCTTTTCCTCTAGAGTTTGTTACTCATCATCTTTGTTGCTATACTGGATCTGCCTTTTATCTGAAATACACATTCTTATCTAACTGTCCTGAACTCCCCCAGGCTTCATGGCCTTCTTGAAACGTATGATAATATCTTGACTTCTACAGGAATTACATTCACTTACACCTTGATTTCCACAAGAATCAGTTTCCGTCAAATATGCCTTACTACAATACCAGTTTGCAGCTATCCTTGACCATCCAAGTGTCCTCAAAGCAACTAGCACTAAAACATACCATACTGACAAAAAAGGTAAGTAGAGGCTCTTAAATCCTTGATATAGGTACCTTGCATTTTCCCTCTTACCACGATTTCTAGTAACCCAAAAGTAAAACTGTAGACTAGAACAGTCTGAAACAGATTGTCCAAATCTGCCGCCGTGTAAATGTATTCTATTCACCCAATAGTGCCCCCCAGAACACCTACAAACCCAAACAGCCCTAGAACACTGCCTCTTATTACCGCATTTTTTCTATACCATATACACCTTCAACACTAAAATCAGAAACATTAGGACCGGGACCAGGAAGTAAATACCAGAAGAGAAAACAAAATTGCAGTTCAGAAAGAACAAACCCAAATTCCTAATGCCTAATAAGCCCTTAAAAAGGACAAGTGTCTCCATCAAAGAACGCCATCCTCCTGAAATTGCCCAAAAAAGCAAAACTAGTCTACTTTAAGTTGCCCAAAAAACAAAACCCATCCTCCTTAAATTGGCAAAATGAAAATCTAAAAAGTCGCAAAAACAAACCAAAAAATAGAGTGCTCACCATTGCAAAATCTCGGTTGAAGCAACCTTCTGAACACCCTTCAAGCCTAAAGTCAAAATTATAGCCCAATTTCACTAAACCCTCAAATTATTACTCCAAAGTCCAAGCAGACATTCCAACAGACAGCCCTAACCCATAAGTCACCTCACACCCATATAATTATTTACATGCATTCTGTTGTGGGTAGTATAGTTTTTTGAAAACAAACTCTGCCACACCCATATAGTTTTGCATGCATTCTTTTGTGGGTAGCATAGTTTTTTGAAAACCAACTCTGCCAGAGCATTAGCCTAACTTGATACTGCTCCAATTCTTCCCTCAACTGCCATTATAGTACACTAAAGCACATCCCAAAACCACAAACCCTTAATAAAAATTCATATAATTGAGTAACCATTAAAACATACCCAAGATAAACAAACTTACTTGAGCAAGCACTGCGCCTTCTATCTGCCTCTGTAATTCTTCAAAGATTGTACTGCCATATGGAAGCTGCTCCATCATGCAATGCACTTGCCAGGACTGAAAATTAAAACGAGGGTTTCCTGAAACGCCAACAGCCCAACTTAAGTTATAGTATTTGAGTATCAATACGATTGACTTCTCCAACAAGACAGAGAACCGCGAAACCTTAGCATGTAAGAATACTACCGAGGTATAACGGCTGGGAATTTCTGTCAAAGTAATGAATAAAGTTAATTAAAGCCACCAATTCAAGCCTGCCGAATGTCGAATTCGTCCACTTTCAAGAAATTAATACCTTGGCCGGTCAGGAACGATGTCATAGTGGATTGGAGGTGATGTTTGCAATTATGCCTGGGGATGGGCGAGAACGATATGAGAAGCTTCCTCGGTCTTTTCAATTATCATAAAACATGCGTTAGTGCTAGAGTATTGTCGTATCCCATAATTTTCCTGGAAAGAAGGCTTTACATTTTTAAGAAAATGGCTTTGCTTGCAAGTTTCCTACTAGTATATATATATTATTTATTAATAATATTTATTAAAAAGTTGAGAGATATGTTTGAGGCGCTTATTTTTTAATTAATTTGTCACATCAATTTGCATGTCACTTACATTTCTTTTATAATATATATAACTGTCGTCAGAGAGGAGAACGTCAAATTAAACATAACTTCAAAAAATGTACACGCATCATGTGCTTTCATTATAGAAGCCTCTCGGCTTAAAAATAAAACAAAGCCCTTCCCCTTGTCGATCTGGATTTATTCTGAACTGTTTGTGATGAATCTTATAATATTAAGCACCCCAAAAGGTCGTCTCTTGCCCTCGCCCTTGCAACCTTATAGCTATCAAGCTACATTGTTTAATGTACCATGGTCTCCATGTACTAAAGGTGAAAATTTGTGAGATTTTTTTATTATTTTATATTGGTTATATTTTTTTATTTATCAAAGTAAAAGGTTACATAAATGAGATGTGATTATGAAGATTATAAATAATATAGATTCAAGCAATGTACAATAACAAACAATATGATTAAAAAAATATTCTAAATCTTTGTATTTGTATTTTTAAACACACCTAACATTATTAGATAGGTTCTTCATGTTGCAAGTAAATAATGACACTATGAGTTTGTGTTATATTACATTGGATGCATGTTGAATGAATGTGGTCTTATCGACTTTAAGAACCCTAAACATAAGCAAGAGAAGTGTGGTCTACCACTAGGTAAAACATTTTCTATTGAGAGGGTTTTCCCTACTTAAATCAATTGTATGGTGAATGGATGTAGTTCCATCAATTCAAAGAATGAACAACCACAAATGAGAGAAGTCTAGTCCACTATGTTAGTGTTTAGAGTTGTAAGTCCCAAATCACTATAGCTAGACCTTTTTTATGAGCACTTAGGTTGTCAAACCTAGAACAAAAATCTCAAACTTATGATTAGGCAAGGCAACTATGGACCAATTTACTAAAGTGGATAAAACCTTCTTCGACTTTAGGCTTTGTTAGGCAAAGGGGGCTTCCCTAAATTGTTGAGCTAGATATAATTACACAAAATGGACATATGTCTCAACACAAACCATATTCAATGCATAGTATACATCAATTTATCTAATACTAAGTACATGTATGTTGTTTCTCTAATGTAAGGTTATGTACCTTTATAAAGAAGATGAACTACCATGTATAATGTCTAAGGATGCAATTTTGATGACCCTTAATGTTATTATGCACATCTAGGCATGGCAGCGAGTGAAACTAAATCAATATGAAATGAAACACAATTTTAATTATTTTGTGTGTGTTGGTATGATGGGAGGTTGAGCATGAAGCAAGCCAGTGCCTATATCCATTTGGAAAAACAAAGTTTGAAAGTTTCATATACCAAAAGATGCAATAATTGAAATCCACATTGTAATACCTTGATCAAGTTACTAGTGAAAATTATATCCTTTTAATTGCATACATAAGTTAGGCTCTATACATGTAGGTGAACAAATAAATGAAATTACAAAATATCAAAGTGAACAGGACTTAGTAATACATGAATAAACCCATATGTACTTCTTATGTAAATTTAATAGATACCTTGCAAAACTCTTTACAAGGATTTTATAACCTTATAGATGACAAATGGATTGTACTTTAAATTCAAATTACAAAATTGTGATAGAAAGGCCTATGAAAGCTTTAGAAGCACACACAATAGACATGGAGACATTCAAAAGATACTAGACATACAAGTTTTACTTTTTTTAAAATTACAATAATATTTTACACATTTGGGACAAAACCTGTATTGTTACAATACAAAAATAATTTAAACCCTTCATTGGAGGTAAACCCTAATAACCTAGTAGCTCTCTTGTTATGGTTTTTTTCTCCACAACCTATTTCTTTCATCATTTTACAAATAAAAATATAAAAAATGTATATTATTCAATACACTTGAGTAGCATTGGGAATAGGAGTAGGATCACCCACAACTGCAAAGGTTGTCCATATCGTTGGCATCATCAACCTCAATGTTGTCATATATAAATTGCTTCTCAAAGATGTGCAAAGGAATCTTGAGGCACGTGTGCAAAACTTCTTCTTTCTTATCATGGCCATCCCTAGCATTAATGGCGCCCTTCAATTCTAGTATATAGGAAAAGGAAGAACCCATGAAATATGTTGAATTAGCAATATGAAACAAGCATGAGGACCATAAAGAGCTATAACTTAAAACCATTGTATTAGCAATGGTGTGATTGTCTTCATCTTCCACTATTTGAAATTGCATGTGAATCAACAACCTTGAGATGGACAACTAGTTTTTAGCAAGGAAAATATTTTGGATTAGTTGCAATGCCAAATTTAGTCATTAATGGTTCTCTGGGTTGTGTAAGAAGGTAGGTGGGAGTGAAAAATGTGAAATATTGGAGTTTTGAGGTTTTAAGCATGCCAAGATCAAGGAACAAGGATACTCCATAACTCACGTTGAAAGAAGATAGATAAGGATACCTCTGCATCATCAACTCTAAGAGTATACATGAAGGGAAATACTATGGATATATCAAGGAATTCCTACCCTAAATTATTCAATTAAAGATATGTCTAAACTCACAATCCTAAAAAAAGTTACTGTAAAATATTAGGGATCAAGAATCGAGGATATCATGGAACTCATCCTACAAGGAAATCAAATAAGAATAGGTCTAAACTTGTGGAATTGGTAAGATAACATAATGCAAAATGTCAAGGATTGAGAGTTAAGAATATCTTGTAACCCATGCCCAAAAATATCACATTGAAGGTATTCTCACATCTCTGACTCTAAAAAGGCATACAAAAGGAAATGTCAAAAGTCATGGATTGGGGATATCCAAGAACTCATGCCACAAAGGATGAAAGTAAAGGAATGAAAGAAGTCATATCTCTAAAAAAAACATAGTGTAAGAGATTAGGAATCAAGTATGTGAAGTGGAAAAAGGGATCCTAGATCCAAGAAGTAGATAACTAGGATCAACTTCTTTTTCTTTGACTTCACATTTGAACACAAAACCAGCTAGAGTTGACGATTAACTTGTTGCCACAATGGAGAGACAATATACTAGGGTTTGGTCCTTTTGAGTTGCAAGGAGAATAATTTTAGGGTAAACCCAAAACAGTGGTTTACAATTCTAGTGAGGAAGGAAAAGTTGCAAAAAAATCTGGTTTTTGGGGGTTTGAATGAACTTTTGGTTCGAGCAAACCCATTAAATGCAAGATCCCACCATTCCCGGGAAAAAAAAAAAAAGAAAACCTTTTGTAGAGAAATTCGCCAACCCCCAACCCCCTTTTCCCACTTCTACCTCTTCTAGCACCAAATTACCAAATTCTCGGCTCGAAAGTTAAGGATGAAAATGGAGGAGACTTCAAAAATCCAACTAGATGATGGTAGTCCTCGGAACGAGCTATCCAATGAATATAATTTTAATATGTTTTGGTTTTATTATGTATTTGTGTTTTTAGTTTAATTAAACATAGGTTTTTCACTGAAAATCAAACTCTTTGTTTTGCACATGTGGAAAAATAGCAGATTGTCAAAAAAAATTTGAAAAATATGAGTGCAACAAATATTGAAGTCCTTGAT
>VDFB02003233.1:346171-418602 GCA_007258455.2 Sequoia sempervirens
GACACTATGAGTTTGTGTTATATTACATTGGATGCATGTTGAATGAATGTGGTCTTATCGACTTTAAGAACCCTAAACATAAGCAAGAGAAGTGTGGTCTACCACTAGGTAAAACATTTTCTATTGAGAGGGTTTTCCATACTTAAATCAATTGTATGTTGAATGGATGTGGTCCCATCAATTCAAAGAATTGAACAATCATAAATGAGAGAAGTCTAGTCCACTATGTTGGTGTTCAGAGTTATAAGTCCCAAATCCCTATAGCTAGAACTTTTTTATGAGCACCAAGGGTGTCAAACCTAGAACAAAAATCTCAAACTTATGATTAAGGAAGGCAACTATGGACCAATTTACTAAAGTGGATAAAACCTTCTTCGACTTTAGGATTTGCTAAGCCAAGGGGGCTTCCCTAAATTGTTGAGTTAGATATAATTACACAAAATGGACATATGTCTTGACACAAACCATATTCAATGCATATTATACACCAATTTATCTAATACTAGTTACATGTAAGTTGGTTTTTTAATGTAAGGTTATGCAGCATTATAAAGAAGATGAACTACCATGTATAATGTTTAAGGATGCAATTTTGATGACCCTTAATGTTGTTATGCACATCTAGACATGGCAATGAGTGAAACTAAATCAATATGAAATGAAACTTAATTTTAAGTATTTTGAGTGTGTTGGTGTAATGGGAGGTTGAGCATTAAGCAAACAAGTGCCTATATCCATTTGGGCAAACAGAGTTTGAAAGTTTCATATACCAAAAGATGCAATAATTGAAATCCACTTTGTAATACCTTGATCAAGATACTTGTGAAAATTATATCCTTTTATTGCATACATAAGTTAGGCTCTATACATGTGGGTGAACAAATAAATGAAATTACAAAATATCAAAGTGAGCAGGACTTAGTAATTTACATGAATAAACCCATATACTTCTTATGTAAATTTAATAAATACCTTGTAAAACTCTTTACAAGGATTTTACAACCTTATAGATGACAAATGAATTATAATTTACATTCAAATCACAAAAACATGATGAGAAAGACCTATGAAAGCTTTAGAAGCACACACAATGGACATGGAGACATTCACAAGATACTAGACATACAAGTTCAACTTTTTTAAAATTAGAATAATATTTTACACATTTGGGACAAAACCTATATTGTTACAATACACAAATACCTTAAACCCTTCATTGGAGGTAAACCCTAATAACCCGGTAGCTCTCTTGTTATGGTTTTTCTCCATAACCTATTTCTTTCATCATTTTATAAATAAAAACATAAAAATGTATATCATTCAATACACTTGAGTAGCATTGGGAAAAGGAGCAAGATCATGCACAATTGCAAAGGTTGTCCATATTGTTGGCATCATCAACCTCAATTCCATCATATATAAATTGCTTCTCAAAGACATTGAGAGGAATCCTGAGGCGTGTGCAAAACTTCTTCTTTCTTATCATAGCCATCCCTGGCATTAATGGCACTCTTCTCTATTCTAGTATATAGGGAAAGGAAGAACCCATGAAATATGTTGAATGAGCAATATGAAACAAGCACGAGGACCATCAAATAGCTATAATTCAACCATTGTATTAATGATAATGTGATTGTCTTCATCTTCCACTATTTGAAATTACATGTGAATCAACAACCTTGAGATGGACAACTAGTTTTTAGCAAGGAAATTCTTTTCAATTAGTTGCAATGTCAAATATAGTTATTAATGGTGCTTTGGGTTGTGCAATAAGGTAGGTGGGGGTGAACAATGTTAAATATTGGAGTTTTGAGGTCTTAAGCATGTCAAGATTAGGGATCAAGGATACTCCATAACTCACATTGAAAGAAGATAAATAAGGATACCTCTACTTCATCAACTCTAAGAGTATACATGAAGGGAAATAATAGGGATATCAAGGAATTCCTACCCTAAATTATTCAATCAAAGATATGTCTAAACTCTCAATCCCAAAAAAAGTGACTTACAATAAAATGTCAGGGATAAAGAATCAAGGATATCATGGAACTCATCCTACAAGGAAACCATTTAAGAATAGGTCTAAACTTGTGAACTTGGTAAGATAACACAATTCAAAATGTCAAGGATCAAGAATCAAGAATATCTTGTGATCCATGCCCAAAAATATCACATTGAAGGTATTCTCACATCTCTAACTCTAAAAAAGCATACAAAAGGAAATGCCAAAAGTCATGGATTGGGGATATCCAAGAACTCATGTTGCAAAGGGTGCAAAGTAAAGGAATGACTAAAGTCATATCTCTAAAAAATAATGTCATAGTGTAAGAGATTAGGAATTGAGGATGTGAAGTGGAAAAAGGGATCCTAGATCCAACAAGTAGATAACTAGGATCAACTTATTTTTCTTTGACTTCACATTCGAACACAAAACCAACTAGGGTTGATGATTAGCTTACTGCCATAATGGAGAGATAATATCCTAGGGTTTGGTCCTTTTGAGTTTCAAGGAGAATAATTTTAAGGTGTGTTTTAATAAGCCTAATTGACATAATCCTTAGATCTAAAAATATAATTTATCACACAGACAAAAATAAAAGCTGACGAAACAAAACCCAAAATTGTGAAATGGTGACTGAGAGGAACCTGTGACCAAAACTGAGCTTGAAATTGCAGGGATAGGGGCATGGGTGCCCTAGACCAGAAATGATGTCTTTTTGGGATCTACAAATCTCATATGTTGTGTTATAGTCTACACTGTGTTTCCTATAGTTGCATGTTGACAAAATCTTTGGATCTAACCTACACACATGAAAAGAGGGGGAAAGGTTGTGTTGTATATGGGATTTCCTAAGTCAAACCTCATTTTGATGTTTCCACCTCCACATACAACAAATTATGATGATCAAGAGGGCTTACCATATGTCAAGGGGTGATCCCACAATACTGGTTTACAATTTTTGGCCAAACTGGAGCTGAAATTTTTTTTCTAACTAAATCTTCACTTTCGAGCACGTATAGCTGCTAAACCGTGGAGAATTTGAAGATGATGCAAACTAGTGATTTGTCACATTTTTTCTATAGATTCTAAATATATTTTTTAAGTTTGGAGATCAGATTACGCTTCTTTTCCATCTCCTTTGAAAAGCTGGTTTTTTTGGGTAAAACAACATTTTTTAGGTGATGCTCAGCACTCTAATGCATAACTTTCCATGAAAGGGATAAAATTCTAATTCTTTTGAATTTGGGTTATCTTCGATGTCTAGTGCTTCCAATTGGTTAGATGGTTTTTTGTGGATATTTTTTCCTAATCAGGTTTGAAGTCAAAATAATTACAATTCAAAGCGTAGGCAGGACATTTTCATAACTTTTGTATCAAAATTCAAAAAAAAATTATTTGGATCAAGGAACCAATATCTAGGTACTCATATTTTTCAAAATTTTTTTGATAATATATATTATTTTCCACGTATAGAACCGAGAGCTTGATTTTGGGGTGAAAACCCTTGTTTAATAAAGCTAAAAATAAATACCTGTAAAACCAAAACATATTAAAAATTATATTTTGTTGGATAGCTCAGTTGGGACTACCATCATCCAGGTTAGAATTGATGAAGTCATTTCATCAACTGCGACTTGAAACCTGCAGTACTAGACTTTTGGCCAGGAGGGGTGAGAGATTGGGAAAAAGGGGAGTTTGGGTGACCGGTTCAAAGCGAACCCACGGGGGGTTTCTTTCGAACAGGGTTCAACTGGAAGCCTGATTTCCATCAAACCCAACTTTCAAACATTGTTATTTTCTTTGTGTTTTTACTTGGTGAGAATGGTGCGGTTGCCATTTAGTGGATTAAGCTTGAACAGGGTTCATTCAGACCATTTTTTCTAATTCACTCAGACCAAAGGTTCATTTGAACTAAAAATGTTTTTTACGCGGTTGTGCAACTTTTCCTTCCTCACTCGAATTGTAAACCACTTTTGTGGGTTTACCCCGGGCATAGGCCAAATAACAATAATTGATTGAAAATAAATGATAAATGGTAATTTTACCTTGGTATGAAATCCTTGTCAAGTGATTTCCATACTATAAGTTACCACAAAAGTTGATTGATGGATGCTTGGATTGCTTGATAGACCTACAAGAGGTTATTCCACAAAACAAAATAGATTCATGTAGATAGCATGTAGAGGATGACTCAATACATCTTCATAATAATTGCATAATAATAGCTCCTTCTTCTTTATGCTTCTCTCTTCTTCCTAATGTTCATATGAGAATAAAACTTTTTTATATATGTATTTCAATTGATATTTTGATTATAGGCTGACCTAGGATCTTTTTAATCCTTCAAGGACCAAAATCAAAGAATAAAATTTGAAATAGGTCACCTTTAAGGTCAAGGGTGCCCCCACCCCTGACCAAGGGTTTTTTGCCCAAATTTATCGAGATATCAGAGAATTTAATATGTTTTTATAATTTGGCCCCAAAATGAATAAATTATTATTATAATTAATGTTGTAGGAAAAATAGGGTGCCATACCTCATGCCCATAATTAACAAGTTAGAGGTAGGCCTGCATCTCTGGCTCTAAATTGTTAGAAGTCAAGGATCAAAGGAAATGCATACAAGGATGAGAAAGCCCAAAACTCTAACAAAGACAAGGAAAAATCAAGGGTTGGAGGAAAGGTATACTAGGAAGGGAAACTTTGAAATTTTAAAATGTTTATCCCATATAAAAAATTTATTAGAAACACCCCAAACTTGAAAATTGTGGGATCCTTACAATTTCCAACACCTAATAGGAATGTGGGGATGGTGGAGAACAACATTGGCACATTTTGATAAAAGGGGGCCCATTTGAAGATCTCTTAGATCAATTATCTATGATGGGAAAAATTAGGCATAAACACAAGGGGGCATATGATTCAAGCAAGTTTGGACACTACCAAGTTGGGGACCAAATTTGGCTCTAGCTAGGGATGTATGTCTCTTGTAGGCATAATGAGGTTCAAACTATCTATGGGATACATAAGTTAAAAAGGGAAGGCATAACTAATATAAATAAACAACAAAATGAGATAAAATAAAAATAAGGAAAAGAAAGACCAATATGTACATAGGCCCAAAAAGAGCTTCACCATCAAGAGAAATATTGTTGGAGACATGTTGACCATGAACCTCTATCAACTCTTGAGGTAGAAAGTTCCTTTAACACACTTATTTGTAACTTGATAGGTTGCAAATCATAAGGCTTCAAATTTGGTGCATTTTCATTTATCTTCAAACCTAGAGCTCCACATGAGAATAATATCCCCAAGCTAAAATTCTCTTTAAATAACCTTCTTATCAATTACATACTTTATGTTTTACTATTGTAGTAGATTTGTTTCATGGAAAACACTCTTGGCTTCTTCAAGTTTGGTCAATTCATCCACTCTTAGGGAAATGGAATAATTTTCTTCCCATTTAATTTACTACAATAGTTTGTATACTAGCAATTCAAGACTAATTGGAATCTTAACCTCTATCCCATAAACTAATTCAAAGGGGCTCCTACCAATAGCCTTCTTATAAGTTATCCTAACTACCCAAGCAACAAACAACATGGCTTATCATCCCATCTCTTCTTATTTGAATCTAGTGTTTTTCTAATGATGATTTTGACACACTTTTTACTAGACTCAACTTGGTCATTTCCCTATGGATGATAAGGAGATGAATGTGTTAGATTTATCCCATATGGAGAACACATGTCAATAAGGTCATGGGATTTGAAGCATGTTGCTTTATCAAAAAATATCCTTGTAGGAACATTGAATATGGTGATGATGTTATTCAATAAGAAGTTAATCACCACTTTGATTACCTCCACCCATTTGGTGTTCAATAGTTGATGACCACAAAAAAATATTTAAATATGTGTTGCTCAATTTCTTAGCAACCTCTCTTGTAAAATCAATACCTTGTTGTTGAAGTGGAGCCTCAATGTCATGTCCCCTTTTCCAAGAAATCAACTAAAGGGTGAAATCTAGGAATTCCTCTATATTCCTTCATAGGAACACATGCTAGCTTGCAATTTGGAATGTAATATCTACAATAACAACCACACATCATATCCAAAGCCCATAGAAAAAAGGATCATATATTGAAAATATATCACCATCAAAATATCAACAATCCAGGCTCGTTGTGTCGGAACAAGACCACTTTCGAGAATCCCTCTATATTCCTCCACATGAGCACATTCTAACTTATAGTATGGAACATAGCATCTACGATGATACCTACACATCATATCAAAATCTCAAGGGAAATGAACCCACTATCGAGAAGAATTGTTATCAGAAGATGTATATGTTAGCAACTGGCATCTATGCCAGTAGGCATAATGGATAAGACACCTTTGGATCACGTGGCATCAATTATGAAGTTTTGAGAAGAAGGAAGGTACTAGGGAAGCATGTGGATAGGTCTGCAGGGTGACACACTAGTTCCAAAAGAATCTACCTTGGCCTTAATACCGACCTAGTGTGAAATGTGGAATTCAAATTTTGGGCTTTGGCGCCATTTTTGGCTCAAGGCCATCCTGCTCCTTGAGGGAAATTGCTAGCATATAAATATAGGGAGTCAATTCTTGTAATAAGCATCACATTATTATGTTATTTTCCTATATTTTGAAATACTTGTGTTCTAAACCCTTTTGTGGATGAAAACCCATAGAAGTTTGTGGACGTTGGACGAAAACCCAAAGATCACTAGGATTAGAGGATGAAACCCCTTTGGTTCCTAAGGAAATTCTCATTTAGGGATTGCATCTAAGCTTCAAAGATTTTGTAGGGAGTTAATAATACTGTTGTTGATTTGGGGTAACCTTGTGTATCATTTTGGATCATGTTGTTGTGAGTTGTAAATGATATATCATATATATGAATGAGATTCTAGAGCTTATCAATATATTGGAGTATTACCTTGGTGTTTATATGTTAATGTGTATTGAATACAATTTGCAAATAAGCTTTGTGTTAAAATTATATGTTAGGGACATCACACTCAACTAATATAGATGTAAGAAGGAATGTTGGACTACAAATTTCATCTTTCCTAATAATCTCGGACAAGCATCGTATATTTTGACAAACTTGGTCACATCCCTTAATGATATACCTACCACAAACATCCTACTCTTGTAATCTTATGAGTACTAGTCCTTGAAATAAAATATCCTCCACATAATCCTTGGCAATATTCCTTAATGAATTTTATCAATTGATCATGATATAAACATTTATGGAGAAAATCATCAAAGTTTCACCACTTCAATTGGTCATGGAGCAACACATACCTTTGATCTGCCAACTTTAATATTTTTTGTTGATCACTCAATCCTATGGGAAAACTGAAGCTTTCCAAATAAAAAACAATGTCCTTGTGCCAAGGATGATTCTTACAATGTCAAGAAGGAGGTGTTGAATCAGAGTTCACTTGATGTACTTCAATTTATTCCAAACTTGTATTAGCCATCAATTTGGAAAGGCTCTGACCTCTAACTAGCTTTATAATTTTCACCTCTATACATTCATATTCTTAGATCTTATTGATCCACCTACACATTTTGCCTAATTCCTCTTTTTGAACAAAGATATCCCTTACAATAATGTGCTTCTCCATGATGGAGTAGTTCAATTCAATGTTTCTCAATGTTTTGTTGAAGAAAGCAATCAAATACGCATATCCATCATCATTATTTTGAAGTAAAACAACTGCAATAGTATAAAAGGAAGCAATAGAAAATAATGCAAAAGGTTGTGAATAGTCAAGACTTGTCAATACCAATGCCTTCTTGAGTGCATCTTTAATTTCCATGAAGGATTTGGTTTCTTCCTTGTCCCAACTGGTCGATTGCTCTTTCTTGAGTATTTTGTAGATGGCATTAGTCTTTTCAACAAAGAGGAATATTTATCTCCTAATAGATTTGATCTACCCAAAGAATGACTACACTACCTTTACTATTTTGGGCTGATGGATGAGGTCAATTGCCTTAACTTGTTTTGGATCTATCATTACCCCTTCCATGTACACAATATGCCTAAGGATTTTTTCTTATTCCACACCAAATATGCATTTCTTATAA
The DNA here is from genome assembly GCA_007258455.2 of Sequoia sempervirens. Lineage (NCBI taxonomy): Eukaryota > Viridiplantae > Streptophyta > Pinopsida > Cupressales > Cupressaceae > Sequoia > Sequoia sempervirens. Next base: position 354,301 of record VDFB02003233.1, read on the forward strand.
TTCAAAGAAAACCCACACTTGAAGCCTCTTTGGAAGATAAACTCCAAGTGTGTTACACCCTGCCTTTAAATTACAAATTACTTTTTACCTTATGTTAAATGCAATGATGAATTATGTGATAATGAAATTTTGTTAGGTAAATGTTATGATGAATTTTATGCAGTATAATATTTTTTGTGTTTAATTGAAATATTGATAAATATGCAATGATATGAATGTGATGTAAATGTTATGACTAAATACTTGTTTATTTTTCCAAGTGAAAATGCAGGTAAGACTCCACGCCCTCTAGAGAGAGAGGGAGAGTATCACCCAAGAGAAGGGTATGAGCTAAGGACTTGATAGTAACAACATTTGAGTTCAATTTCACCACATAGGTCAAGTTATTGGATACCTTTGAAGCCAACTAAGTCTTTGGTCATTAGTTGCGTCTTTTGGGTAAAGTTAACCTAGTCAAGTCTTATTTTATTTTTCGAAAAGAAAATTAAAGTGTTGAATGATATATGTTTTTCAACGTCAATCGATTATCTAATCTTGAATAAGAAAAAAGATAGATCAACTAAAAATAATATTGAAAATAAAAGGTTATAACATATAAATTATATATGAATACATGTATATAAATATATATGAGATAATACATATAAATGTATGTGTGTATAGTGTAATAAAATAATTAATATATATATATATATATATATATATATAAATTGTTTTTAAATATTTAACCTACTAATCAAAGCATGCAATTAGAAATTCAAATCTATATTTAAGTTTTGCATTTCTAAAGCATAATTGCCACCAGTAAAGGCAAGAATAAAGGCTTTAATGAAGGCATTTATCTAGACATTAAAGCCTTAGTAAGTAGGCAAATAAGGATACTATCTTTTGCATAATAAAATAGCCACAAAACCCTTAAAGCCTTAGTAAGTAGGCAAATAAGGACACTATCTTTTGCATAATAAAGGCTTTAATGGCAGTTATAACTGGTTTTGTTTATATATTAAATGTCTATTTTAAAAGCCATACAAAGTGGCAAATTCAACTCACTTTAATGTTTTAAACAGCCACATTGAAACGTGGCAAAAATTCTTCAAAATTGTTTTGTATTGAGCCATTTAGGCGCAGCCTTAAACTGTGGTAAAGGAGGCGATTACAAGCTGATTTTTAATGCCTGTGACACCCACTAAAGGCCGTGGCATTAATAGTTCAAAACTGAATTTGTCTCCCTTTAAAATCTGCCAGTATTTAAACCATAGAATGGCGCCTCAATCCATTTTATCTGCAGCCACAACAAAGGCAATTCAAAACTCTCTTTTCATGCTTTTAAATCAGCTACTTTAAACTGTAGCATTGGGAGCAAAAGATGGAGCAAACTTAAGAAAAGTCTACGCCAACTTAAGAGCCTTTAAAGGCTGCACCTTTTAAGCCACAAAGTGGCGTATAAATCTGATTTGACAAAGCCAATAGAGCAGCAAGCAAACCGTAGAAAATGTCTTCCAAACTGAGGCTTATAGAAACCATTTAAAATAGTAAAATATGCATGTTTGATTTGAAACTCACGGGACCATTCAAGGGCATTATAATCAGCAAATAATGGTAAATTGGTAATTGCCTAGTTTTGAGGCATTCTTATCGACCATTTTGAGCACATAAAAGTAGCCATTTCAAACTCAGTTTTTTAAGCCTTTTAAACCACAATTCAACGTGGCAATAAAGGAGGCGTGGAGCTTGTTTTAGAAGTTTCTAATTGCTATTTAAATCAGCTACATAGTGGCGCCTAAAGCTGTGTATTCAAAGCTTTTAAAACTGCAATTTTAATTATTTGAAATCTGTTTTGAATCATGGCAACAACGTGAATTTTTGAACCATGCAACAACGTGAATCTTAAAGAGGCAGTTTCAAACTGAAAATTGGTTAGCATTTGCATAAATATGGCGCCATACTGTGCAGTAGTGAAAAGCATTTAATTGGAGTAGGTTTTGCATATATAAGCCAGTAGTTTTCACTTTGTTTTGCTGTTGCTGGGCATTGTAAAAGGGCGTGGTATTTGAGTGATAGTAGTTTTCAGCAATTAGAGTTTTGTATTACCAGTGAAAGAAGTGATAACAGCATAGAATAGTTATCATTATCTCTTCCAAGCAAGTGGATTGTTGGACTGAAAGAGGAGGATAGTGCATTGGCAAGTTAGAGGACTCAAGAGGAAGCTTTTTGCAGCCAATGGTTGGAATTTACAGGTATGTTTTTCTTCCTTTTTAAACTTGTTATTTTCTTATCAAAGAGCTTATTATGAGAATGCTAAGTATGTTAAAAGAAAAAGTTCCTTATCATTATCTAAGATAATAAGAATAGGTAGTCTGAAAATAGGAGACTTAATAAGGGAATTTTATTATTAACATCATTGAAAGTAAGAGTGAAAAGTTACTTCTACGTAAAATTTTATATAGTCTATTATATATGAACTTATAATGAAGTATAATTCAAATGCTAGGGAAATAGCAAGATTGATTTTGTATTTTCTTAAATGAGTCAAATAAGAGTAAATAGTGTGTTATGTTGTTTTTGTAATGAGAATTAAGGGTTCAACATGACATTCAATTGCTCCGAATCGTGATGATATTACATATCATATACCCCATCATTTCTTATGATAATTTGTGAACCCAACCTTATGACTTGTTTTTGGGAGTTTAGTATGTGAGTAAGAGGAAGTAATCCTCTTTTTGACTTAAATGATATTATTTCCATGTTTGTATGATGTAATGTCAGTATTTTCTGTATGACCATGTGTATGTCAAGATGATGGAATAGTGTCATCATTATCTGTCTAAGAAGCCTAAGAATAGGTGTGATGGTAAACCATATGGTTTGTGATAGGACTTGAATTAGAGGCATTAGCTTAAACCCTAGATGTTACAAGAACGTAACAAGGGAATTCATTCTCCAAGATGTTATACCAATCTAGTTATTTTAATCACCTTAGTGAGTAAGCACTTATGAATGTAAACCTTTTGATAGTAGAACCAGTTGGTTTACAATTGTTTTTATCCTTAGTAAACAAGACTACAATGTTTTACATGAAAGACTAAAACCTAAAAGAAGTTATATTCTTAATGGGGATCTAACCATTACGATGGGGATTTTGTATATGTTATCTTTATACAATATTATGAACAGGAAAGGTCAAGATGTTATCGTTATGAGTCAAAAATTGCTAAAAGTTTATATCTCGAAAGTATTTGCTCTTAAGGGATTTGATAAGACTCAAACAAGTGGTTGTAGCCAAGACCCAAGTAGTTACGTGAAAGTAACTCAAGTGTTTAAGTTGGAAATTACTAACAATCCAGATGCATTATTTACTTGGAGAATCTTCACATTCTGAGAAGGGATTCTATAATAGAACTAAATACTAGACATCTAGAAACTATAATACAAAGAAGGAATCTTTAGTCTAAGATTTTTATTTATTTATTATACATAAAGTACATTTTCTTAGTACTTTTAGCTTGTGACCAAGTGAGTCTAGTCGAAGAGAGTGGGTTATCAGTATCAACTATGTGTGCATAAGATGGAGAGAAAATACACTCATGGTTAATACAAAGGACTTGAATAAGTGGTAGTTGTCAAGTCCCAAGAAGTTACAAGAACATGTAACTTGGGTATTTAAGGTCAGAGAAGTATAACTAGTCAAGTCATTTACCGATTTAGTAAGAACTTGAACAAGTGGCGGTTGCCAAGGCCCAAGATGTTACGTGAACATAACATGGGTGTTCGAACATGAAGAAGACTTAACCAATCTAGATGAATTATGAATTAACAAGGGCCAGTACTATGCTCGAGATGGACAATAGTCAAGGAGCAATATTATGCTCGAGATTGACAAGTGTCTAGGGGTATGACTTAAATAAAGACATAACTTTTTAAATGAAAATTTATATGAAATGTTAACCAATGATCTTGAATAGTAAAATTTGAACTATTACAAGGTTAAATTAAGGTTCTCCAAGTCGAGTGGAGTGGGTGAACGAATGACTTTGCTCCTAAGTAGTGGTTGAATATCGGTGAAGCCACAATAGTGGTTTACAATTCAAGTGAGGAAGGAAAACTCACAACAAACGACACCAAAGCAAAAAAAAAGTGATTTTGGCCCGGCTTCGTACGAACCTATTGGTTCAACCGAATGCATTCGAGCGAACCCCTTTAAATTTTGGCCACCAAAAAATAAAACAAATGCATAGCAAAGGGGGTTCGAGTGAACCCCCTTGAAGAGGTTCGCTCGAACCATGGTTCGGCCAAACCCCCTTGCCCCTCACCCCCCTCCTGAGACACAAAAAATGTCTATTTTTTTATGCTTCGAAGCTCGGGTTGAGGATGAACATGGATAAGTCTTCAGAAACCCTTATGGAATTAGATAGTCCTTAGAACGAGCTATCCAACGAATATAATTTTTATATGTTTTGATTTTATTATGTATTTTTTTTTTAGTTTTATTAAACATAGGTTCTTCACCAAAAATGAAGGTCTTTGCTCTACACATGTGGAAAAATAGTAGATTATCAAAAAAAAAATTGAAAAATATGAGTGCACCAGATATTGAAGTCCTTGATCCAACAAAAAAAAATTGAATTTTGATATATACAAAAAGTTATGCGTTATCGGTCGCGCTATGTCACGAATTGTAATTGGTTTGACTTCAAAACTTGATTAAAAGAAAAATATTCAATAAAAACTATCTAACCAAGTGGAAGCACTAGATATGAGTTACAAATCTAAATTTGAAAGAATTAGAATTTTATCCTTCATGGAAAAAAGTTATACCTTATAAGGTGTCGTCACTTTTTAAAAATGTTGTTTTTGAAAAAGCCAGTTTTCATGGGAGATGGAAAAAGAAGTGCAATCTGATTCCAAAAATTTTGAAAAAAATATTTTTAGAATCTAAAAACAAAATGTGACGAGACTCTAGTTTGCATCACCTTCAAATTCCTCACAGTTTAGCCGCTATAGGTGCCCGAATGTGAAGATTTAGTTAAAAATAATAATTTTAATGTCCAGTTTGGCCAAAAAATTGTAAACCACTATTGTGGGATCACCCATATATATTTCAAATACTTTGGTCAAAGTGAGTGCAATAGTCTTTGCTTGCACTTGTTAGTTCACTGTGTTTCAAATACTTAACTAATCAAAGTTGTCATTCATAATTGGAAGGCCTCCATAGTTTTTTGATGGTATTGGTTAAGTAGGGCATAATGCCATAGCTCATATGACAATTACTAGAGGGTTCTTGACTATACTCTTCGTTGAAGGATAGGGCCACTTCTAGTTAGGAAGGTGCGAGGGGAACCTTCAGTCTATGGTTGGAGGTAAAGCACTTGGGTGATGCTCTCCCTCTTGTAGATGACATGCCAAGTCTTGTGAGATAGGTAGTATCTAGTATGGATTTCTTGACCTTGTATCTAAAATTAAATGTTCTCTTTATTTAATTGCAATCATTCATTCATGTGGAAATTGTAAAAGGAAAAGTTGTTTATTCTTTTCAGTTTGAAAAGTAAAATGAGTTTTTTTTTAAATTATTATGTTATCAATTATGAAATTGCAATTTCAATTATTGAAAGAAAAAAAATTATCTCCTATTTTCATAGAATGGTTAAATTTACTTCATGGTTAAAATTCCTAATACTTTTCTTGTTGTGAGGTTGTGGTTGTTACAAAGTGTTTACAATTATATTTTTTATCCTTTGAGTGTGCAACCAATTCATCTTGGTAGACCACTATTACTTCATTAATGATACCATCAAAGGCAACATCCATTTCCCTTTAGAATACAAATCTTAATTTTTTGAGTCTGAATGACATACTAACATAAATAAACATACCACATGGAGTTGTGAAGGTTTTCTTTGGCTACTCAAACTCCTTGACCATGACTAGATCATATTTTGAAAATCTATCCATCATTGACATTAATTTTCAACTTGTCACCTTTTGCAGCAAATGGTCTATACTAGGTAGTGGAAAGTTGTCCTAGAGGACTTGATATTCATATTTTCTAAAAATTCACACAAATCCTAATGTCTCCATTTATCTTATTTAGACAAGGTTAGACACCCACTTTGAATGCTTAATTGACTTGACAATTCGACCCTCCTTTATCTTCACCAATTCCTTTTGCAATTGAGGGGCTAATGTAGGATTAATGGGTTATTATTTTCCCCAAATGATTTGTACTAAGATGCAAGGAATGGTATGTTCGAATAAGTCCTCTCTATAAGTCTTCAACTCATCATATGACCAGGAAAAATATTTCTTATGCTTCCTCAAAAATGCAATCAACATTTATTTCTCTATATCAGTCTCAACTTCATGCTTACGTAGATCATCCTAAGAGCTACTTTAGTTCCTAAGTTCACACATTTATCATCTTCTTTGTTGACAAGCTTGCAGCTCCTTGTTTTGTAATAATCAACATTGTTAAACATCTTTTCCAAAGCCACAAGCCCTCTTAGAATAACATTAATATTAAGTTGAATGATCTCATCACCAAAGAGATTTTCCTTTCCATCTTATTCTTCCATTGTGGGATACCAAGTAATGAGCTAGTTCTCAAAATGGTTGATACAGTGATCATGAACTCAAATATTTTCTTATCATCATAAGAAACCTATCAATTATATATATTGTCAAGAATGCTCAACCTAATTAGAAATTCTACACTATACCTATGTAGTGGTATGATGTCAATAAGGTGTCAAACTTCAAATCCAAGATAGTAAGGGTATCAGCTATAACATTTTTATTTTTTTCCAACCACTTGACTTCAAAAGCACCAAACATCTCAATAACACCCCATATAACATTCATTTATATCCTTAGTCTCCTTTCCTTGGAATTGTATGAGCCATGACCCTTATATACTATTGTTTACCTATGATTACAATGTGTATGTCTAGTAGACAATGATGGCATGCCTTGTTTTCTATGCTATGACCACTGTGTGTGAATCGTAATTTGGCATGTATTAATGGATGAATTATAATATAGTTCTAGAGTGATTTCATTCTTTCATCACATATATTGAAATGAAATTATTAGAGTTTCTAAATAGTAAAAGAAAATGTTATGTGAATTGAAATTATTAATGCTCCTCGTTTCATCAAAAAATAGGGTTTATCAAGATGATGAACCACTAGTTTTTTCTATGAAACATACAATTATGTGTAATATATGATGCAAATAAATATCATAAACCAAACCTAATTGTTATAACAACAATAAGGGAGGTTTTAAGATGCTAAAACAATGTGTACCTTGCTGAAAAAGTGTTGTTTCAGGGGTTACTAAGGACTCATTCCACCAACGGCGAATGGGTCTTGTTAGGGTTTCTAAAAACTAATTTTTGGGTTCTATTTTTCAATGTCTACACTCCCAACTCCCAGGTGTTGAACTCCCGAAATTTAGAAATAAATTCTGTAGGTTCATTTTCATGATCTTGCAAGATAGATCACAACTGTTACAACTTTTCAGTCTTGACAACTTTGCAAATTTTGTTCTCCACTTGATCTTCAACCTAAAACCTACAATCACACATCAAGAGAGAAGAAAAATTGTTGATTGTTGGGTATGTGCAGGATCATCGTGCAAAAAACAGGCCCTTAAGTGGCAAAAAATTCAGAAAAATCAGTGTTAGGCAACTTGACGTAAATATTTGAATAAGTTATCTATATTATTTCAAAAATATGTAAGAATAGAATTTGTAGAAAATTGAATTTAGTTTCTAAATACTAGGGGTTTATTTAAAAATAAATAAAATTCTATTTGGTGAAAATTTGAAATTTCAATGCGTAGTACTTAAATATCGGGAAAAATTAAGAAGTAGGCTGGACCACCCTAACCATAATAAAATGATGAAAAAATTTGTAAGATTTTATATATAAGTATAGGACTCATGTCTAGATGTGATGCATATTTTTTAGTAATTTTTTCCAAGTAAATAATTAATTATGATTTTTTTATTACAACTTTTAGAAAATATAAAAAACTCATGTCGACCACCTTAACTTGGTCAAAACTTCATGAAATTTAATTTTTCTTTTTTAATCCTATATTATGTGAAGCATAGAATGTGATGCATGTTTTGGATTTAAAAAAATATGATACCATTTGAAAGTTATAGATGTTTTTCAATCAGCCTATCGATCAGGACTTTAGTCGTAATTCTAATAGAAAATGAATAATAATTATTTATTAAATTCAAATTAAATCATAATTTATATTTTTGGAAAGCTAAGAATTTCCTCTAAAAACCCTTTTCGTTTCATTAATTTTGGGTGAAAAAAAAGTCATCAGCCACATACCCTCATAATATTGCCACTTTTTGGCGCACCATGATCCTACACATACCCTGTTAGGGAATAGCGGTTTTCCTTGGTCAAACCCTATTTAGGTAATTAAATGTTATGATGAAACAATGAAATATGAACATGAACATGAAACATGAAGCAATGATACCTTGGATGAAATCTTGGAAAGTAAATCAAGACTCTAACATCAATTGGCTATGAGAAATGTAGATCTTGATCCAACACTTTAATTAGATCTTCAATGCTGCATCAACTTAGCTCAACAACATGCTTGATGCACTATGCCTTTGACATGATGATATGATCTTGAATGCTGCAATAAAACTTTGATAATCTGCTCTTGAATTCCTTGTAATTTCTCTTGAATGCTCTATAATGCTCTTGTGAAAGTACTCTTGATTTCTTATTAAGATCGAGGATGAAACTATGTGAATTAACCTTATATTTATACTTAACTTAAGATTTAATTGGTGATCCCACAATAGTGGTTTACAGTTTTTGGCCAAACTGGACACTGAAATAATTTTTTTTATCTAAATCTTCACTTTCAGGCACCTATAGCGGCTAAACTGTGAGGAATTTGAAGATGATGAAAACTAGAGTTTCATGACATTTTGTCTATAGATTCTAAACATATTTTTTTCAAAATTTTTGGAATTAGATTGCACTTCTTTTTCCATATCCCTCGAAAACTAGTTTTTTTTAGAAAACAACATTTTTAGAAAGTGATGCTCACCGTATAACGCATAACTTTTTTTCCATGAAGGATAAAATTCTAATTCTTTTGAATTTAGATTTGTAACTTTGATATCTAGTGCTTCCACTTGGTTAGATAGGTTTTTAAATTGAATATTTTTTCTTTAACCACTGAGTTTCGAAGTCAAACCAATTACAATTCAGACATAGTGTGACCGTATAACATGTAACCTTTTCTGTATGTACATCGAAATTCTTTTTTTTTGTTGGATCAAGGACTTCAATATCTAGTGCACTCATATTTTTCATTTTTTTTTTGATAATCTGCTATTTTTCGACATGTGCAGAACATAGAGTTTGATTTTTTGTGAAAAACCTATGTTTAATATAACTAAAAAAACAAATACATAATAATTTAACCAAAACATATTAAAATTATAGTTGTTGGATAGATTGTTCTGAGGACTACCTGATTCCAGTTGGGTTTGTGATGTCTCCTCCATTTTCATCCTCAACCCGAGCTTTGAAGCATAAAAATCTGAACTTTCAAAGTGCCTGAGGGGGAGAATGAGGGCAAAGGGGGGTTTGCTCGAACCAGGGTTCACTCAGACCCTGGTTCGAGTGAACACCCTTTCCTTTTGCATTTTCTTTGTTTTTTTTGGACAAGAAATGTGGGGCCAATATTTAATGGGTTCACTCGAACCCCTAAAACTATTTTTTTTTGCATGGGGTCATTTTTTGCCAGTTTTCCTTCCTCACTCGAATTGTAAACCACTTTTGTGGGTTTACCCTAATCCTGAAATTCAAAAAACATAAGCCAAAATCAGATCTAGGATTCAAAATCACTAAATTCCCTCCATAAATAAGTTCAAAAAGGGGTGTCCTTAGTTAAGGAGGACCCATTCGCCACCTTGGGCGAATGGGTCCTAGCATAATTAACTAGGACCAAGTTTTGGGGAGGTGAAATAACATGTAAAAAGGGGGTCCTAGGACATAGTGAGGACCCATTCACCAGGTGGTGAATGGGTCCCAGGTCACTATCCTAGGACTTAAACCTTTCCAAATTAAGTGTTATGTAACATTATTAATGAGTGTCGGGATATATCATTTGGAAAATACAATAGATAAGACTTGGATTTGAATTAAAGGGGCCAATTAAGCTCTAATTAATCTCAATTAATTAAGAAAGCCCTAGATTAGTGTGAAAGTGTAAGAAAACACTTTACAACACCCTAAATAAGGCACAATTAAGTCCATTTTATCATTAATTATTCATTCCCAAACTAAGCGTGAAAAAGGGTTACTTTTTTCTACACTGCACTCCTTGTATTAGCATATTTTCCCCCTACTTTTTCTTACGTTGAATGAGTACCCAAGTGGTGATTTATTTATTGAACCATTGATGTGTGTGTAATCAGGTGTAGTTGGGTATTAAATTATTTATGTATTATTTATCCCTAAGTTATGAATTATGCATTATACCCTATATATGTGTGTACTCAAGTATGGTTGTACATTGAATTTCTAATGTATTGTTATCCCTTAATTGTACATTAGACCTTGAGACTTGTGTATTCAAGTGTGGTTGTGCATTGAATTATATTCAATTATTTTCCCTGTAGTGTAATCTATTGGATGGTTTATAAAACCCATGCCTAACAATGGTGTAGATTATCGGTGCCTTGCTTGAGAACTTAGTTGTCCAGGTTAGTTTGATCTTGTTATAAGTGTATCCATGATCTTCACTCTTTGTAGCTTGGGAATTTCTTATAATAACATAGGCATATATTGCACTCAACAATGGTAACATGGTTGGGAGGTGGTTAACATTTCCCATTGGTCCCCCTGTTGAAAGATCACTTGGGAGCTTGAAGAGTTCTTGATTTGTTATATTTGACATCTTGTATGATGCCTTGAGTTATGTAAATATTATAATTATGTTATTGGTGTAATTAATCATTTACATCATCATGTTCTATGTTCATCCTTGTATTCTTTATATTGAATCTTGTAATTGTAATAATTATTATATTTTATAATTTGGTTTCAAAAATGCACGTGTTTGGAGGTGATTCTATTGAGCGGGTGTTATTATTCATGCTTTCAGAAAAAGTGCTTAAGTGATATTTTATTTTATATGTCTTGAATATTTTTAATCGAAACTCCATGGTGTTGTTGGTACTCATCGAAATCTTATTTCCATAAATTTATGATCAATTTACGGTGATCCCACAATAGTGTTTTACAATTTTTAGCCAAACAAGACACTGGAATAATTTTTTTAACTAAATATTTACTTTCGGGCACCTATAGCAGCTAAACCGTGAGGAATTTGAAGATGATGCAAACTAGAGTTTTGTGACATTTTGTTTGTAGATTCTAAATATATTTTTTTTCAAAAATTTTGGAATCATATTGCACTTCTTTTTCCATCTCCCTCGAAAACTAGTTTTTTTTGTAAAACATTTTTTAAAAGTGACACTCACCGTATAACACATAACTTTTTTTCCATGAAGGATAAAATTCTAATTCTTTCAAATTTAGATTTGTAACTTTGATATCTAGTGCTTTCACTTGATTAGATAGTTTTTATTGAATAATTTTTCTTTAATCAAGTTTCAAAGTCAAACCAATTACAATTCAGACATAGCACGACCGTATAATGCATAACTTTTTTTTTTTTATTCAAGGGGTAAACACTTTTGAACCAAAGCTATGAACCGGAATACAACCACTCAAGAATACCACCTCAATGGGGTTTGAACCTTGGTGGCAAGAACAACAATGCCACCTTTAAACCAACATACCATGCCACTATTGGCATAATGCGTAACTTTTTTTGTACATGTATTGAAATTCAATTTTTTTTGTTCGATCAAGGACTTCAATATCTGGTGCACTCATATTTTTCAATTTTTTTTTATAATCTACTATTTTTCCATGTGCAAAACAAAGAGCTTGATTTTCGGTGAAAAACCTATGTTTAATAAAACTAAAAAAAACAAATACATAATAAAACCAAAACATATTAAAATTATAGTCATTGGATAGCTCATTCTGAGGACTACTTGATTCCAGTTGGGTTTATGAAGTCTCCTCCATTTTCATCCTCAACCTGAGCTTTGAAGCGTAAAAATATGGACTTTTAAAGTGTCTGAGGGGGAGAATGAGGGTAAAGGGGGATTCAAGCGAACCCCCTTTCCTTTTGCATTTTCTTTGTTTTTTTTGGGCGGGAAATGTGGGGCCAGTATTTAATGGGTTCGCTTGAACCTACAAGTTCATTCGAACCCCTAAAACTAATTTTTTTTGCATGGGGTCATTGTTTTCCAGTTTTCCTTCCTCACTCAAATTGTAAACCACTTTTGTGGGTTTACCCTTTACTATGTCATTGTAACATAATTGATAGGCATATTCTCAAGCAATAAATAATTGAATTTGATCTTATTTGGAAAAAATAGATTTAGGTGAATCAAGGTTTGAGTTGAGTTATCAAAATGAAATGAAATTCATTTTGATCATGCCCTTGCTTAGTTATGATGCATGGAAAGTTAGGTATTGTGTTTTAAGAGCATATTAGAGTAGGTTTGTTATCCATGTAAAGAGAAGCAATTTTTAGTTAGCATTCATAACGATGAATCTTGGTTTTCTCAATTCAATGTTATTGGATACTATTATTTAGAATTAGAACATTCATGTTTGGGAAGGGGTTCATTTCATGGTAATTCATGTATGTCATTATTTGAGTAAGTATTTTCTTATCTTACAAGGGATTCAACATGTTTGGGAAATCTTTATTTTGAGATGTGTAGGCTTAATTTGTACTTATGAAGTTGCTAATATGATCTTAGAGCTATGTTTTGTTGGTCATTTGAATGCTATGAGTAGATATAATTAATGATAATATGTTGTGTACAGTCAATATTATGCTTGTTGTATTTGATGGATGATGTCAATTCTTATGAATTATATGTTATGTACTTTGAACATTTATATGATTCTGGAGTAGAATCATTAGTTTATATTTTTCATTAAATCTCGCTAAGAGCTAAGACCTATCATTTATGCTTGTGTCATGCATGAGGTAAATGGGTATGCTATTGAATATTACCATTTTGGATAAAATGAATCCTTTAATTTACGTCAATTTCATTCTTTTTTTTGAACATACGATGCAAATAACTATTTGGTTTACGAGTGCTAGCAAGAAGTTGAGTCCACTTTTTGGCCAAAAAGTGGAAGTGTTTTCCCTAATTTTTAGAATTTGACACATTTGACATTAAAATTTGAAGCACTTAGAAATGGAATCTTCAAAAAAGTCACTAATCATAAAATGTAGTACTCGAAGTCTAGTTTCCAAATATGTAATTTATTTCAATATGCAGATGGTACAAATTGAGTTTCAATAGGCATTTCTAAAAACCATTGTTTAAAAGTCACTTTTTTACCATACCATGCACGTGTACAACATCCATATTTTGACCTAAATTATCGTATTTTTCTAAATCCTTTTGGGAAAAGATTTGTAACTCACTGAAGCACGTTTTTTATATTTTTTTAGTAATATTTTATTGAATATTTTTTTTTGAACTAAATTTTTATTAGCCATACTTGTCGTTTTGAAAAATCGTCATGTACGACACGCATAAGATGACTTAAACTTATCAATTTTTATTTTTATTTTTAAATTGAAAAGAATTGTCTGAAGTACATTCTCATGCAATCCATTCATCAAAATTTTATGTTGATCAAAAGTTATTAAAATAATAAAAAACTCTGATATTTAAAGTTTATGGACCAATTTCATCAAAAATTAATTGAAAAATAGAAAAAATAATCCAATTGTAAAAAAAATTACATATTTGGAATCAACGGTGTCTCATTTAAAATGGGTTTTAATTTTGTCAAAAGATTCTACAAAAAAAATTGTCAGCCATATGTCCAAACTCGATATTTTTCTCTGACATTGTTAGTACCTTCAACTTGCAAGTCAAACTAGGTTGAAGGCCTAAGTTTGGATTCCCAATGCTTTTCTCAGACCAAAATACAAGCCAAAAACCCAACCACAAAGCAAATCCAATTTCATTTTTTTAGAAACGGGATCTCATTTACAAAACGGGATCCCATTTTGTAAATCGAGATCCTATTTCTTAATATTAAATGTGGTGACCATTGACAGGGAAACGGGATCTCGCTTTATAAATGGGATCTTGTTCCTTTGTCAACGGTCCCCCCATTTAATATTAGGGAACGAGATCCCAATTTAATAAACAAGATCCCATTTTTAATAAACGGGATCTCATTTTATAAACGTGATCCCTTTTGTTTTTAACCATTTTATTTAAATTTACTGCCAAAATTTACTATGAAGTATGCAACTTCACATGTATAGCCAAGTGTGACATATTGGGCTATTTTTCATCAACTATTGTCTTTACAAGTGGTGAACTTGAATTTTTTATTATTATTTTCAAAGGAGGCATCATGTAAACTATTTTTGAAGTGGAATTGTGTTAGTTTTGTACTTGTTTGGAGGAACAAAAGGTATTCAACTTGCAATATGGATTGAATTTTTCAAAGGAGGCATGCAAAAAATAATTTTTAAAGTGGAATTGTGCTAGTTTTCTACTTGTTTTGAGGAACACAAGAGGAATAATTTTGTCCTTATAAGTCTTCAACTTCCAATTTGGATTGAATTTTTTGAAGAATTTCACTATTGACATTCATTTGTGGTTGAGAATTTTATAATCATGGGTTCAAAAGCTCATAATAGGAGGAGGAAGACATTGAATCCTCAAGAAGTTGAAGCAAATAGAGAGAAGGAGAAACAAAGACAAAGAGAAAAAAGAATGAGAATTAAATCAATGAATGATGGTGGAGCATCCAATTCCACAACTATTGAAGATGAAAACATTGAGGAGACCATGGTTGTAGATGAAGCTAATTTACAAGAAAACAATTTGAAGAAGAATATGATTATACAAGCACATCCTACTATGTCTTAAAATCCCTCTTTCAATGCTATGGAGAATGTTACAATATGCACAAATCCAAGTACGTCTTCAAATCCACATGTTAGTGAAATGGTAAATTCGTATGTAGAAGTTTTACAAGATGTTGGACTTAATGATGTTGACATAGATAATATTCGAAGAGATGAAAATTTTATAGAATTTGTTGAAAATGAAAAAGAAAAATCTTTTGTTGCAAATGAAAATAAGAATGATCCTTTTTTTTTGAAAAAAAAAACTATTTTGTTGATGAAATGAAAATGAAACCATTTTGTTGATGAAAATGAAGATAGAAATGTAAATCGTTTGAAGTTAGAAAATGAAAATGAAAATGAAGATGAAGATGAAAATCTAGAATCGATGTTGAATTTAATGAAAATACTTTTTTAAATTTGAAAGTGGTGTTTTGATAATCTTCACAGTCAAATTCTTGGAGGCAAATAAGAACACATGCAAATAGAATATACAACAAATTATTTTATCATAAAAAATTTGCATTTCAATGTCAACTAATGATGCAATTGATGAGAATGCAAAAAATGAGGAAAGTAATGAAAAGGTTAGGCTTTTATGTTAAACCAAAAAAAAAAATCAATCAATAAAACATGTTGTCTACTATTGTTAGTGTCATTCAATCTATTAGGAAAAATAGTCGATCTAAAGATAAAAATGCAGCAAGAAGAGCTATAACAATTGTTATAGTTAATAAAGCAACTTTGAATAAAAGAACGGTAAGCAATATTAGTGAAGTTTTAAAAATATATCCTAAAACATTGCTAAGAGTGGAAAAAAGAAGAGAAAGTATAGAAAATGATCCTATCAACCTGTAGACATCCAAATTTGGACACTTCCATTTGTCCAAATTTATCCCTTTTCATCTAAACATCCTCTTATTAGCATTAATTAAGTAATATTTCTATTATTTAATTTATTCCCCTAATTCTTCTAAATCCCTAAGGTGTTTAGTTAAATAATTAAATACCTAACCCTTTATCCCCCTTATTCAATAATACATTTATTTAATTCCTCACATGTCACATCCTCCATCACTTTTTCTTAATTCTAACCCACCTCCTAATCTCTTCATTAGGAATGTGCACATGTCTAATCCTTGATTAGGATGTGTCACATCCTCCAACTTTTGCAAGTTGGCTCCTAACCTTCATTAGCCACTAACTGTCTTCTAATCACTGATTAGCTAATCCAATCATCATTTTGGTCAACTCTCTCATTCTCCAAGGAATTTTTAATTCATTTTTGTCTTCCCCATGTGAATTTAAAATTCACTTTTATTCCTCCAAGGAATCTCCTCTTCCCCATGTGACCATTGAAAAGTCGCATCAATCACATGGGTTAGGAACCTTCTATTATAAGCACCTTGTCTTATCCAAGGTACTTCTCAGCGTCCTTTTTAGAAACCTTGTCTTATCCTTAAGATATCCCCAATCACATGAATTTAAAATTCACTTTTATTCCTCCAAGGAATCTCCTCTTCCCCATGTGATCATTGAGAGGTCACATCAGTCACATCCCAAGGTACTTTTCCTTCTTCCACATCATTTGTACCCTTTCCATCTCACCATGTCCTTTGGACACTTCATCCTCCACATGGAAAGATGTGAGGGCTTGTGAGTCCTCAACTCACCATAGCCCTCCATCTTGGCCATGATGGGTCAATCCTAGCCATTGAATTCTCTAGAGAATTCAACTTCTTCTATAAAAATTCTTCTCTTCTCATTTATTCAACTTAATCACATAACACTCATTTTGCATTTTAAGTCTTCAAGCTCTCAAGCATTCATCAAGAACTTCTTTGCATTCAATCCATTTTGCATACTTACCTTCATTCCACCATTATTGCATTCTTTGAAACTCTCTTTGCATTCATTTACCAAAATACCCACATTCATCATTTGAATCTCCATCAAATCCTCATCATTTTGCATATAATCCTAGATCATTTGCCATCAAAAGGAGCACACAACCAAGCTTCAATCAAGGGCCAACCAAGGAGATCATCACAAGTAATGTATAATCAGTGTTTTTATTATTCTTTTGTTTGTGTTCAACATAGCCCAATCTTGAGGTGGTCTAGTGTTCTTTACTTTGCATTTCTTAGTTTTTTTTTAATATTTAGTAGTAAAAAAAATTTGCACACATTTCTGGCATGCTCGGTGGTACCCACAAATGGGTCATTTTACTCTCATGTTTGTTTTTTTTGGCATTTTGAAGGTTTAGGTGACACAAAGGGGCGACCCTGCCCTCAGATAGGCGACCAGGACCTACAGAGGGGTGACCCTGCCCAGACACAAATGCCTTTCTGAGAAAGGTTCAATCAGTTTCACTCTTTGTTTTGGCAACAGAGGTGACTAGGCCTTGCAGAGGGGTGACTAGGCCCTAAGAGGGGCGACCAGGACCTACAGAGGGGTGGCTAGGACCTGCAGAGGGGCAGTCAAGCCCAAACAAAGTTGTTTGAGTTATTTCAGGCTTAACAAAGACCGGAGGTTAAACTACTAACATGTTTGTTGTAGGACGAAAAGACCAAAACATTTAGTTAGTTTTTTTCTTTCATTTTCACACTAATTAGGCACATAGTCTAAGTAGGGGAGTCAATAAATTATGTGTTTTGTTTGTAAGTAAGCTATTGACGTATCTAATCCCCTTACGCCATTTGGAGATCTTGGGTGAAGAGAAATCGTAGCTTACTTAAGTCCTTTGTGTTACCCAAGGGGGCATTACATTGTTTAAGCTTTCCCCTTGCACTTCGTGTGAGCTTGGGGAGTAGCCAAAAATAGTTAGCGTTCTCTTCTTAGTGGGACTTGCTTGGGGATTTCATCACCCTAAAGGATGATCCCAACCATGTGTACCGATGGGGTATATAAAGGGGGGGAGCCAAATTTGTACCCCAATCCAATCACATCGTGTCTAACAGAGCGTTGAAACTAGGGTGATACCTAGATAGACGTGAAGAGTTGGTATGAGCCTTCAGTATCTCGCTGGGGTTCCTGACTCACGCTTGTGATAGGCTGGTGTTCACGGCTATGCCTCACGTACTGAGCGTATATCAAAGACTCCCTAGATCACCTTGTTTATCCTAGTTAGAGGACCGTGTTGGCCATACCCTTCATACTAATCTTAGGATTATGTTATTTGAACAGTCTTTTATGTGCAAAACCAGTGCATATCTTATCAGTCAAGTCAGCCATAGCTTTTGCTTGTTGTTTGTAGTGTTTTTTGTCCTTTTTCATAGCCATTTTTCCTAAGTCAAGTTCAGTTATGTCAATAGGGATGACCATGCCTCGAATAGGGGTGATCCTGACCTCAAGAGGGGTGAACCAACCCTCTATCTTAGTCATTTTCCAATCTGTTTGAGTCAAAATTGTTCATATTTCACTCAGATGGGTGACCAAGCCTAATCCAGGGGTTACCAAGCCCTAAGAGGGGTGACCACACCCTAGGAGGGGTGACCATGACCTGAAGAGGGGTAGCCACGCCCAAATAGGTGTTTTTGCATCTTAAACGGTCGTTCTGCCAATTCTTTTGCTCTTTTTGTGCATATGAGTCTGTTCCCTTGTTCCATGAACCCAATAGTCCATTTAGAGAATTCATTCAACCTGTTTTATCATTTGGGGAACCTATCTCATCGGTCAGGGAACCCGTTGTGTCGTTTGGGGAACCCGTTTCATCATTTTTTCAATCATTCTTTGTCATTTTCAATCGTTCTCACCCATTCCATAGAATAGGTGGCATTTCCCTCTAGTTTGGCGACCACACCCTCAATAGGGGCAACCAAGACCTGCAGAGGGGCGACCGGGCCCTAAAACTGGTGTTTTTGCTTATTTTTTCGTCTGTTTTGTCATCATTCTTTCCTATTCTCTAGAATAGGTGGCCTTTCCCCCTTGTTGGGTGACTACGCCCTTAACAAGGATGGCCAAGACCTGCAAAGGGGCGTCCAGGCCCTAAAACAGGCTTTTCTGCTTGCTTTTTCGACCGTTTTGCCATCATTCTCTATCTTTTACAATCGTTCTCACATGTTCCCTAGAATAGATGGCCTTGGCCCCAAGTTGGGTGACTACGCCCTCAATAGGGGCGGCGAGGACCTGCAAAGAGGCGACCAGGCCCCTTAAATGGGCATTTTTGCTTGCTTTTTTGTTTGTTTTGTCATTGTTCTTTGTTGTTTTTTATCATTATCACCCATTCCCTAGAATAGGTGGCATTTCCCTCTATTTGGGTGACCACGCCCTCAACAAAGGCGGCCAAGACCTGCAGAGGGGCGACTAGGACCTGAAACATGCGTTTTTGCTTGCTTTTCATCTATTTTGTCATCGTTCTTTGTCATTTTTTATTGTTCTCACCTGTTCCCTAGAATAAGTGGCCTTTCCCCCTAGTTGGGTGACTATTCCCTCAATAGGGGTTGCCACGATCTGCAGAGGGATGACCAGGCCCTAAAACGGGTGTTTTTGCTTGCTTTTTCAACTATTTTGTCATCGTTGTCTGTCATTTTTTATTGTTCTCACCTATTCCCTAGAATAGGCACCCTTTCCTACTAGTTGGGTGACTACTCCCTCAATAGGGGCAGCCAAGACCTACAGAGGGGCGACTAGGCCCTAAAACGGGTGTTTTTGCTTGCTTTTTCGTTCGTTTTGTCATCGTTCTTTGTCGTTTTCAATCGTTCTCACTCATTCCATAGAATAGGCAGCATTTCCCCCAATTTGGGTGACCATTCCCTCAATAGGGGCAGTTAGGACCTACAGAGGGGTGACCAAGCCCTAAAACGGGCATTTTTGCTTGCTTTTTTGACCATTTTGTCATTCGTTCTCTGTTGTTTTTCGTCATTCTTTCCTGTTCTTCAAAATAAGTGATTGTGCCCTTAGGTTGGGCAACCTCGCCCTTTAGTTAGGTGGTTGTGCCCTTGGATGGGTGATTTAGCTCCAAAAATGGCCAATCTCGTCTTCCATCTAAGTTGTTCTATTAACCATTTTCTGTCGTCTTCTGTCGTTTTCACCTGTTTTCAGTGAATAGGCATGCACCACCTTCTTGAGTAATTTTTCTATCAGTTTGGGTGAATTTTCTCCCTAAACAGCTAATCTCGTCTCCTGTCCAGTCAATCCATTCATCCATTCTGCACATTTGTCTACTCGTTCTAAGAGTCAGTCTCCCCTTCTGAGCATATGTTTCCTCATTTTGAGTATCTACTCATCCATTTTGAGTTTTTGTCTCTTCATTCTGAGAGTCAGTATACCACACCCTAGAGATAGGCGACCTTGTCCTCCAATCCATTTGCATATTTTGTTCACCGATAATCTTCACTTTAGTCCACCTACAGGTCATTCGTTCACCATTCGCTCATCAAATAGACACATCTTAAAACATCTCTAGGTTACATATCCATCATCGTTTTCTCGATCTGAATCCCCTAAACCTTGCTTTAGAGGTTATTATCTGAATTGGCCTAGGCGTTTGAATCTAATCATCATCCTATACATCAATCATTGTCTTCTGCCCAATCAATCCACCTCCATCTTGAGGTAGATTCGGTGTTGTAAGTCATCATCCTCAGCCCAATGAATCCATTTCCATCTTGAGGTGGATTCGGTGTCATAACTATCTATCCATCAATCTGATCAATCAACACCTTAAGTCACCTAGGGTGATCTCTGAATTTGGCTTAGAATCCCTTTCATCATCCTATCTAATCCATCATCTAATCTTATCAAATCATCTCATCAATCGATCTTATCCAACCTAATCCCATCACATCCTCCAATCATCCTAATCTGAGCTTTGATCCAATCCCAATTTGAGCTTAAATTCCAATCTGAGCTTTAGTCCACCTACATCCAAAATTTTATGATATCAAAATCTTAGGATCCATTCCTCCATCTTCTTCTAATCCGTCCTCTTTATCCTTTCATTTTCCAACCCGTATCCATCCCATTTGACATCATAAATCCTTATCCTCCATCAATAGTAGTCCAAGGAAACCCTAATTACTTCGACAACGATAATGAGAGTTGTGTTAATCAAGAAGTATATGACATAGATCCCCTCGATGTTATCATATCTAGTAAAATATCCCCAACCACTTTCTAAAATCCAATTACCCCTCTAAGCTATCCTGTTACATCTTCATCCATGCATAACAATGCTCCTTATGCTACCTTTGACAAGGGATATTCACTATCCCCCCGTCTGCATATCCATCATATCCTTCATCTATACCTTCCTCTTATCCAACACCCACATCCCCTTATCCTAGTCCATCATCCCAATATTCCTATCCTAATCTACCATCCCAATACTCTTATTACAATCCCCCATCCATGTCCCCCTATCCTAATCCTCCTTACCAGTCTGCCCATCCTAGTCCAACATCCACACCTTTTTATCTTAATCCTACATACCCATCAACCTATCCTACTCCTACATCCACACCTTCTTATCTTGATCCAACATCCACATCTCCCTATCCTAATCCACTATCCCAATACCTTTATTACAATCCACCACCCATATCCTCTTGTCCTAGTCCACCATCCATGTCTGCCTATCCTAATTCACTATCCCAATCTTCCCATATTAATTCCTCATCTACTTCCTCCAACATCAATCCACCATCCACACCTTCCTATTCATATCTGCTATCACAATATTCTTACCTTAACCCTCCATCTAATCCCAATCCTCCCTCCAATCTTAATCCTCCATCTACTCTTAGTCCCCCATCCAATCTTGTTCCTCAATCTAATCCTAGTCCACCAATCCATAATCCTAGTTCTCCAAGGACTCATGACAAAGAAGACATCCCCAACTCCACCTCTTAACCTCGTGAAACCATGCCATCCCAATCCATCATCCATGGTCACCAATGATGAGACCTTTCCCCTTACTACACCTATCATCGATGTTACCTCCCCTAGCACCACTCAAACCGTTGAAACCATCACACCCACTGAATCCATTGAACTGTCATCTCCTACTCTAAGAGCAGTCGATCCCATCAAAGACATCCAAATCCAATCCACTCCTCCTACTTCTAGATCCCCCCAATCCATTGAAGACACCCAAGTCCAATCCACGCCTCCCATTCCTAGTCTCACTGAAACCCATGAACTTCATGAATCCTCCATCCTTCCATCTCCCCCACTTGAGGAGTCCCTTCGACACTCTATTATCATGCCTCCCATGCAAGATGAAGCTTGCCAAGAGCTTGATCCAAAGCATACCATATCCCCTCCTCCACATCAAGATCCTACCATCCCATCTAGTCCACCTCAAGATCACAATCCCCCATCTATTCCATCATGTGATCCCCTTGTCACTCAAGATCTGATCACTCCATCACATGAGCCTTATCACCTGCTGCCACAAATCCAAATCCTAGCATATCACCTAATTCTTCTCTTGATCCCTTACCACTCCTCTCGATTAGGATGTTGCTACCCCATCATCTCCATCTCATGATCCTCCATCGTTGCCTAGCCCTACCATCCCAACACTGTGTTTATATCCCCTTGGTACTCTCACATTCATCCATGGTGGTCTCCTTGCAAAAGAAAAAAAAAATGTGTATACCACCCATTCTCCTCCACCTAATAATGGACTCACATCTTTCTTCCAGAATAACAAAAATCCTATCATGGATCGAATGCTTAAGAACATGAACTATCAAGGAAAAAGTCTAGGCCTTCATGAGCAAGGTATTTTAGAGCCCATCTAGGTCAAAGAAAAAATTTGTATGCAAGGTCTTAGACATATTTCTCAAGACTCACAATCTAAGGATGTTGGTACAACCTCTAAGTGTCCTCAATGAGCCTCTTCCAAAATAAATATAGGCCCTTCCCATCGCTCCACCAAATCATTTGCTTCCATCCCTCCTCCTCCATCATATCTTCTCAAAACAACCATCCTCATTCCTCCTTCATCTGATCCATCCATTTTGGGTCCTTACATCCCTCCATCCACCATCTCCCATGCTTCATCCACTCCATCTGTTTTGGGTCCTTATGCCCCTCCACCCACTATCACGCATCCTCTGGGTACTACATCTATTTTGGGCCCTTATATCCCAAAATCACCCCCTCCATCTCGTCCTATTCACCCTTTCATCCATCCATCACCTATCCATGTCACCCATCATAAACATCCCACTCGTATACTCCCTCATCAGGATCAACAAAGGCACGTACCTATTCCTCCTTCATCCACATATCATCCCCAAAATCCTATCTCCATCGCTCCATTTATGTTTCCTCCACATCATCCATCTCCTCGCATTCATCCCATTGGTACTAAAATCACTTTGGATGCCAAAGTAAACATGCATAAATATAAACATCCACATGAATCTAAAGCTCCTCATGTCCCCTCTAAAAGACATGGTGAAGAAAAGAAAAATCAAATCCAAAATCCAAATCAAACCCATCGGCTGCAATGACCCACCAAAACAAAAATCAAAACCATTTGGATCCCAAAGAAAAAAGATGCAATTCCTTCAAAGGAAACATTCATAAAAAACATCCAAAGTTTCTAATCTGAAAGCTAATCATGCACACCCTCCATCTCCTAAATCTATTTTGGGTACTCATATCCCAAAATCCACAATCCCATCTCTGCCATTATCCCCACATTCTCCGTCCATTATCCACCTATCCTTTCACATCCACCACCATATGTGCCAATGTTGGTCCTAAACTCATCGACCTATCACACATCCACTCCATTGTTCCATCCACACACTTTCCAACATCCCATCCATTTTCTCGCATATCTCCCTCATCCAACCCCTTTAATCCATTCTCTTGCATAATCTATTTATCCTAATAAGGTTGTACCAACATCCAATAGTCACCTCACCCAGGGGCTCTTAATACCTCATATGAAACTTGATGCTTGAGTCCTTCATCCATCTCCTTATCGCATATCTTCTAAATCCACTTATCTACATCCCTATCCTTATCCATCTCCATCCGCATGCTATCCAAAAAATCCAAAAAATTCAGAAAACTCAAAAGAGTCAAAAGAAAGAACAAAAAAAAAAAGTAAAGAGAAATAATTCGTCCAATGGTGAAAACTTGGCAAACAAGCGCCTTGGATAAGTACCATGATGAAAACCTAGAAAACAGGAATCATGTGTAAGTCCTCCCCATCCAGCTTACCTCTGTACTTGGGGGAAACTACATCCCCTTCACCCATCTCCTCCATCCCACCTATCTTACACATCTTGTCTGTCATATCCCATTTATCTCCAATCCCTCCATCCTTCTTGTGATATAAATAGGGGCAAACATATATACATGCTTTGGACACCTCTTGGCATACATTCTCCTCACCCACACACTATCCTAATCCTTATCCACATCCATCTACCTTCCTTGTCCACCCATCATGCTACCATCAATCTCCTTTCCTTATTCATGCATCCTACCTATATCCATCTCACTCCTTTCTTTGTCTATCCTTCTATCTTCCATCCCACATCCCTCATCATACATGACATATCTAGAGTGGGGGCATCTATCTTCCTTTGTGATATAGTCCTTGGAGATATCATTCATCCATCATGTGATCCCCTCCCTCATCCAAATCGTTATCCCTTTATCCATCCATCCTATCATCTTTCCATCTCCTTATCTTTATCTATCCATCCCTTCATCTTTATTCTCATCCCATCTCATAATCCCTTGTCATTGGTATCTAGCTATCTCATCATCATCACTCCAACTTCTTTTGCACATATTTCCAATCTCCTATCATTTCTCATCACTAATCTATCCATCATGTCACCCTCCCCATTCATCTGGTGATGATTTGGATAACTATCCCATCCCTGAGCTTCACCTAATCCACATCTTATTCATATCACCATCATCCTATCTTATCCGCCAGGTCTATCTTGTCTCATCATATCGGTCCCATATTTTTATCCCCAGGTTATCGGGGTTAACTCATCATCCTTTATCCATTGTCTGTCGTTGGTATTTTGTCGAACTACGTTGCCCCTATGCTTTCACGTAGGTAAGGTCAATCATTTGATATACCCCTGGGGAATTTTTCCATCGTGTCTTGTATCATCAATCATCAGTCTCCATTTTCCTCTTTCCACTTTTTTTCATGGCATTTTATCGAACTACAAGGGCTCTACGCTTTCACATAGGCAAGGCTAATCTTTGATCGGCCCCCGAGCCCCTAGGTCTGTAGGTTGTGTTCATCTTGTGTCTTGTCTCTCTTGTGTCGTGTTTTCAAGCTACACCCTTATCTTTTTGGTTCTTAACAAACAAGATCCACTAGTATCATCAGATCCAATCGGTTTTGAATATCCAGCATCATATCGATATTTTAGTTTAGTATCCATCTTTGGTCTCAACAGGATGTATCCTTCCTAACATACCTCATCAATACCATCCATCCCCTTGATCTTATGGAAAAGGACATTTGAAATTTATTGTGATCTTTTGATGCTTTTGGATTTTGTTTATCATTTGAGCTCCCTATCATCACTTGTCATGGTCGCCTTGATCCATCATATCATGGTGTGCTTTGACTGGTAAACATAGGGTCATATCTTTATATTTTCTTTGTTGTTGTCTTCTTGGTTGTCCTGCGTAGTACCCACCAAGACTCCTGTGGTCTTGTGTTACGCCAGGACATCCTTTTGTGCTTGTGGTTATTCCAATGCCTGGCCTGACCAAGGTCTTCATAAATTTGGGGTGTTGGAATAGCCTTCCTGTCTATTGTATTTTTTTTATGCATTAGAAACTAATCCACCTTGGTTCCACATACCCTGGAACTTGGTGTTTTATGCTATAACAAAAATCAGTGCTCCAAAAATGGAAAATTGCATGAGGATTGCATTTCATGATCAATTTCGTTGCATTTCCGCATTTTTTTCCTCCATCGATTTCATTCCTTTTATCCATCTCACATCTCAATCCAATCCTCATCAATTAAATCTAGCACAAATCATCTAATCACATCCTTGGTCTTGTTCCCCATCTCGCTACAAGCCTCAATCTAATCATCATCATCATCATCGTCATCATCATCATCATCAGGATATCCTTCCCTATCCTTTGGTGTTGTTTAGGGATGTATCCTTCCCTCATCAACGACACTTTCATCAACATCATCGGGATGTATCCTTCCCTATCCTTTGGTGTTGTTTTGGGATGTATCCTTCCCTCATCAACAACACTTATCAAGATGTATCCTTCCCTATCCTTTGGTGTTGTTTTGGGATTTATCCTTCCCTCATCAACAACACTTATTAAGATGTATCCTTCCTTTTCTTTGTGATGTTTTGGGACATATCATTCCCTTATTGACAACACTCCATCCATCATCAACCCATTTTGGCTTGTCACTTAACTAGGGAAACATCACCTTTATCTTTTAATCCATTTATGCTTCCCAATATCATATCGCTTATCATCCTCTCTTATCCATCACTTTGCATCATCTCATCCATTTCGAGAGAACACATGTGTTCTCTTGAACCCGCATGTCCTCTTGAGGGGGCATCCTCCATCCCTAATCTTCATCTTCACTCACATCATCCTTCCTCCTAGTCACTCCTTTAATCTTCTTTGAAATTACGCTACTTTGTAGCACCATCTCAAAGAGGGGAAAAATGTAAACATCCAAATTTGGACACTTCCATTTGTCCAAATTTATCCCTTTTCGTCTAAACATCCTCTTATTTGCATTACTTAATATTGCTATTATTTAATTAATGCCCCTAATTCTTCTAAATCCCCAAGGTGTTTATTTAAATAATTAAATACCTTACCATTTATCCCCCTTATTAAATGATGCATTTATTTAATTCCTCACATGTCACATCCTCCATCACTTTTTCTTAATACTAACCCACCTCCTAATCTCTTCATTAGGAATATGCACATGTCTAATTCTTGATTAGGATGTGCCACATCCTCCAACTTTTGCAAGTTGGCTCCTAACCTTCATTAGCCACTAACTATTTTCTAATCACTGATTGGCTAATCCAATCATCATCTTGGGTAACTCTCTCATTCCCCAAGGAATTTTTAATTCATTTTTATCTTCCCCATGTGAATTTAAAATTTACTTTTATTCCTCCAAGGAATCTCCTCTTCCCCATGTGATCATTGAAAAGTCACATCAGTCACATGGGTTAGGAACCTTCTATTATAAGCACCTTGTCTTATCCAAGGTACTTCTCAGCTTCCTTTTTGGAAACCTTGTCTTATCCTTAAGATATCCCCAATCATGTGAATTTAAAATTCACTTTTATTCCTCCAAGGAATCTCTTCTTCACCATGTGATCATTGAGATGTCACATCAGTCACATCCCAAGGTACTTTTCTTTCTTCCACATCACTTGTCCTTCTTCCACATCATTTGTACCTTTTCCATCTCACCATGTCCTTTGGACACTTCATTCTCCACATGGCAATATGTGAGGGCTTGTGAGTCCTCAACTCGCCATAGCCCTCCATCTTGGCCATGATGGTTCAATCTTGACCGTTGAATTCTCTAGAGAATTCAACTTCTTCTATAAAAAGGCCTCACTTTTCATTCATCCAACTTAATCGCATAACACTCATTTTGCATTTTAAGTCTTCAAGCTCTCAAGCATTCATCAAACACTTCTTTGCATTCAAGCCATTTTGCAGACTTACCTTCATTCCACCATTATTGCATGCTTTGAAACTCTCTTTACATTCATTTACCAAAATACACACCTTCATCATTTGACTCTCCATCAAATCCTCATCATTTTGCATATAATCCTAGATCATTTTCCATCAAAAGGAGCACACAACCAAACTTCAATCAAGGGACAACCAAGGAGATCAATACAAATAAAGTATAATCAATGTTTTTATTGTTCTTTTGTTTGTGTTCAATGTAGCCCAATCTTGAGGTGATCTAGTGTTCTTTACTTTGCATTTCTTAGCTTTTTTGCATATTTAGAAGTAAAAAACACTTGCACACACAACCAATCTTGGAGTTTCGGTATTTGACTCCCGAGGTCTGATATGAAATTGAATGTTAAAATTAAATCTTTGATCAAAAAATATTGGCATGATAATACTAGGGTTTCATCTAATGCTAGAGATGTTTTAAAATTAAGGGTGGGGTGCAAAGTTCGCAATCCTCACCCAAAATACCTATTAGATACAACACAAACTAAATTTTATAAAAAAAATTGTGGTGATTTAGTGTTACTTGGTAATATTAAAATAAGTCAAAGGTCTTTTGAAAAATGTAAACCCTAGTATTTAAAAATTAATAAGCAACGAATATCTTGTTATTGTAAACTGCATGTTCAATTTCATTATTTTATGATAATTTTTTATATATACGTTGTACCTTGCATACTAACATGATTATATAAGAATGTGGTATTAATATGCCACCTGAATAAATAAGGGAGTTTATTTCAAGATTGTTTTGTGAAAGATCTAATGGTAAATTGTTTTATTTACGTTCTTGTATTTCTGGACAATGCATTAACTGTAAAATCTTTCATTCTTAAGAATTTGTATGCATGAAAGTGTTGATAATGATTTTGGACAACAATTAGTAGATGTTAAAGATTTAAGAATGTTCACTATTCTTTAAAATATGGAAAAATAGGAAAGCATTGTGATTTAGTTACATAAAAAGTTAGTGTGCATGCATTCATGTGTGAATTTAAGAATAAGATTGTACCAAAATATGTCATGCACTCTCAACATGCTTGATGGCTTGATGGCCAATTTCACGTATGTAGAAACACATTTCCAATTGGTACTATACTTTTAGTGGTTTATTTTGCAAAAAATTATACTTTAGCTTCGCAAGAGGAAATTCAATCACAGTATTATAAGTCAGTGCAAGTAGCTATGTTTGTCCATATTGTTTATAGACATGTAGATGCTAGCACTAAGGATGATAGAAATTTTTTGGGGGAGCATAATTTTTATTTGAGTGACAACTGATTACACTCGTCAAAGTTTGTTCAATACTGTTTCAGTATATTTTATAGAAATTTAAGAGAAAGAGGAATCTAGATGAAAGAACACCTCATATGGTCAGATAATTGTACGAGGTAGTTCAAGAATGCTCGAATGTTCTATTGGTTAAGTAGGGTTCACAAGGAACTTAATGTCCAACATATATGGATTTTTTTTTAAGTTGGGCATGGTAAAGGAGAACATGATGGAGCTGGTGCATGTTTCAAAAGAATTCTTGCTAGAGAACAATTAAAATTTGAGGATGCAGTAAAATTTAAAGATGCACGTGGGATTGTAGATTGGTGTAATACCTGGTTCGAGTGAGTACTCTATAGTTCATCGATTCTTTTGGTTGGTTGAAAAAGAGAATATTGTACCTAGAGTTGACTGTGAGACAATCAGTGGATCTGCTAAATGGCATTCATTTAGGAGTTCGACAACAAGCACATGGACTATCTGGACAAGGGAGCTTGCATGTTTTTTCCAGTTTTGTATCTCAAAAAATTAGAAAGCATGTAAAAATACAGAATGGGTTGAACAATGGGAGAAAAGATCATTGACACCTGCACAAGCAATGGGTTGAACAGTGGGAGCAAAGATCATTAACACCTGCACAAGGAATGGGTTGAATAGTGAGAGCAAATATTTTTGACACCTACACAAGCACATGATCAATATGAAAGAACTATTGAAGAAAATGATCAAGTGTTTGCATCTGAAGATTATGACTGTGTTTTAGACCTTGTTCGAGAAGGTGATTTTAATTCAATTTATTTCACTTTATTAAGTTATTTTGTAATACTAAATTATTTATATATGGATATACGCAAGTTATTAAATCAACTTTTGTTTGTAGGACATGTGTATGTTGTTGTTGTTGTGATAGGTCGAATCTAGGTGCTAGAAAATGAGCAGCAAACAAAGTAGTGCAAAATACCACTAAAAACAACCTACACCTCAAGATTAGCCTAGTTGGAATCAACACAATATAAAAACAACAAATGGAACCTTTTACCTTGTGTCGAATCAATCTTTTGGTTGGCCCTTCGATCTTTGGTGTTGTATGCTCCTTGGATGGCAAGATGCAAGCTAGATGATGATATGATAATAGATACAAGTGGGTGCAAGCATGAAAATGGCTAAGCATGGATTTTAGGAAAAAATTTGCAAGAGTTTGGCTACAATGCATGATCTCTCCAAAATGAGAGAAAAGAGGGGTTATTTATAGAGATTTTGGAAATCTCTAGGGAGATGGATAGTCAAGATTGAGCCACCAAGATCAAGATGTAGGGCTAAGGTGAGTTGAGAAAACTCACAAGCCCTCACATCTTGACATGTGGCATGTGAAGTGGCTCAAAAAGGGTGATGTGTACATAAGGTGGAAGGATAGGACATGACATGGAGAGGGTACATAGTACCTTGGGATTGGAACAAGATCTCCTCATAAAGGAGGTACTTGTCCCCATGTTGGTGAGAGGACAAGTGGGAAATTAAAAATTCCTCAAATATTC
This sequence comes from Sequoia sempervirens, assembly GCA_007258455.2. Taxonomy (NCBI): domain Eukaryota; kingdom Viridiplantae; phylum Streptophyta; class Pinopsida; order Cupressales; family Cupressaceae; genus Sequoia; species Sequoia sempervirens. The sequence goes on from VDFB02003233.1 coordinate 384,855, forward strand.
TCATGGGGAAGAGAGAAGGAATTTAAAATTCCCCTAAATGCATTGGGGGATTAAATGTGAATTAAAAATTCACATGGGGAATGGAGATGCCTTGTTCAAAAAGAGAAAGTTTTTAATGAAGTTGACTAAGGACACATTCCATAAATGATATGGGGATTAGAGATGACCTAATTAGGTGATTAAGGTTGTGCAAGTACTTGATTAAACTAATTAAGGACTCCTTAGAGACAAGTGGGAAATTATGGAGGATGAGACCCTAATGATGATTAGAGGTGTGCACATTTTAATAATAAATTAATTATGACTAAGAAAGAGGGTTAGACTGCTAAGAGAGATTAGAGGCCAACTTGCAAAAGTTGGAGGATGTGACAATGAGAGAGAAAATAGGGAATTTAAAAGTAAATTTAAAATTTCAAAAGATAATGTGACTAAATTAAATAAAGTGATGCATTTATTTAATTTAGAGAGGAAATGGGGGAAAAGTATTTATTAAATTAGACACCTTGGGAAACCTTATGCCAGAAACATAATATTAATTAAATGAATGATTTAATTAATACCAGCAAAGAGGACGATTTTAAAAGAGAAAAGGGATGATTAAGAAGATGACCTTGACCATATGGAGGTGGTCAAATTAGGATGTCTACAGTTGCACCTGAGGGGAATGAAGAGAAAATAAAATATTGGTTGGCTCGTTGTGTGGAAACTAAACATAAATTAATAGCACCTTGAGAAGATGATGATGGCTTTCATTATCCAACAGGTATGGTGATCCCCTTAAGACATCCCCTTAAGCAAATTTTGATAACAAGTTTTTGATCCCCTTAAGCAATTTTATATAACAAGTATTTGATCCCCTTAAGAAAATTTTGAGAACTTATTTGATGATGGTTTTCATATTTTCCAATAGGATCAGTGGTGGTTGTTGGCACTTGACTATGAAAATACCTGACAAGGAAGAATGGTCTACCTGCATTTGAAGATTATGAAATGCATAAAAAAATTATACATTATTCACATTTTGCAGTGGAAACAACTATAAAACTAGATCGGTATCATGGAAGACCTTCAAATAAAGTGCTATGGACAATTTCTATGGAAGAGCATGAGACAATCATAGATGCATTGCAAAAGATAGAGGATACAGATGGTACAATGGAATAAGTAAATACAAATAAATATAGTTTTAGTTTTATATTGTCCTTTTAAATAGATTAAATATATGTTTCGATATTGGTCAAGTGTGTTATTAGTTGAAATTGATTTAAATTTTCCTTTTATAGATCCTTAAGCCATAATCACAAAAAGGATCTAGTCCATGCAAATTTAACCTAGACAACATGGAATACTTGGTAAAAACAGGTAATTATTGGTTAAATTATATTTAAATACATGTTTTGATTACATATTGATATTTCTTGTACATTAATAGTTAAAATTGATTTATTATCCTTTTTTGTATCCTTAAGCCATCATTGCATTGATTCATACTTTGAAACAAAAAGGAGAGGATGCCTAGATTCAACCTACACACATGTGTGGAATACTTCTAAATCCAGGTACTTGAGTTGTGTACATATAAAGAGTTTTATATAAATTAAAATATGTATGTTTTGATAATTTCATTGATATTGATTGTACCTTTTTGATATCAGGTGGTGTGAAGACCTACTACATTCTAGGCACGAGTTTGAGATGTTCTTGAGATGGAATATCCAAATTTTGTAAACATTGTTTTGAGATGACATATATGTACATACATACTTACAGAATTAAACATTTTGTACAAATTACAAATACATGTACATACACAATTATGTACTCTATGTACTTCTATGTATCAAAATTGATATTCTATATATTTTGTGTTTTAAATGTGCATGTTTTCCTACTTTGAAACTTTATATTTGATTGTATAATCACTAAATATCATGCATAAATTATTATTAAATCAATTATATCCTTAAGACGTTGTATTATGACCCCTTAAGACATCCCCTTAAGACGTGGAGGTGGATTCACATATCCTAAATATTATAACCCCTTAAGACATTATATTATGACTCTTTAAGACATCCCCTTAAGACGTTGTATTATGGCCCCTTAAGACATCCTCTTAAGACGTATTATGACCCCTTAAGACATCCCCTTAAGACGTCGTATTAGGATCCCTTAAGACATCCCCTTAAGACGTGTCGTATTAGCACATATCCTAAATATTATACTTAATTGTATCATTTGTTATGATGACTCACCCTAAAACTTATAATACTTGTTTATATCACTTAATATTTATACTCAATTATACTCTTCTTTGATCCCCTTAAGACATCATATTCAGACCCCTTAAGACATCCCCTTAAGACGTGTCATATTAGCACATATCCTAAATATTATACTTAATTATATCATTTGTTATGATGACTCGCCCTAAAACTTATAATACTTGTTAATATCATTTAATATTTATACTCAATTATACTCTTCTTTGACCCCCTTAAGACAACCTATAACTAGTGTTGGATGCTATTATTTGTTTTGACAACTTATAAATTAGTATTCAATGCCATTATTTATTTTGACAACTTATAAATTAGCATTGGATGCCATTTTTTTTTTGAAAGCTTATAAATTAGTATTGGATGCCATTATTTGTTTTGACAACTTGTAAATTAGTATTGGATGTCATTATTTGTTTTGACAACTTATAAATTAGTGTTGGATGCTATTATTTATAGAATTTATTAATGCTTTTATTCTCTAATCTTGTATGGTATTGTTTATTTCTTAAAATTTTATCCTTTTTGGTATATAAACGGATTGCTTTTGTTTGTAAATTATGATTTATTGACTAATTATTTATTGACGTGAATTGAATAAGTTCATTGACTAATTATCGCTAATTATTGAATGTACATATCTTGTATATCATGTATGAGATCACTAAATTTGTAAAATATAAATATTAAAATGTCCTATTAATTTCAACTTTAATTTCATATTTATACTTAATTTCACATTAATGTTCTATATTAATGTCTTTACTATGAACATAAAATGCATAAATGTACATGTGTAAATTAAAATTTCAAACAATAATAAAGTCCATAATTTACAACATATTAAGTGCATGGAACCAATATATTAAGTGCATGAAATAAAGTCCATCAGAGTACAACCCATGAACTAAATTCCAACTACGTACTTGAGCCATGAAATATAAATTCCAACAGAGTACATGAGAAACCAAAAATGTAGTCCATGAAATAAACAAATATAACCCATAAAATCATGTTTCTAGGTCATGTATTGTCTCTATAATCAAGAGACCTCTTCACACCATGCAGACTATGCCGATGAATTCAAACATTCTATACAAAATAAATATGAAATCAGATGTAAGACAATGAAAAATGATTTAATGAAAATTTAATTTATAATTCATCATAAAATTAAATTACCATCATATCTGGGTTTGGATGCTCTGGTGCACCTGAAGCAACCTCTAAATTCTCTGAATCAATCTACATAAACAAGACAAAGAAAGTTGAAATTAGATGTAAGTCTACAATTAAAAATGATTTAATTCAATTTAATTTATAATTTATCATATTTTAATTGTACCATATTCTAAGGTTGTGCACCCTCTTCTCCAGGACCTATTTGTACATGCTCAACTACAAGATGTGTCTCATGCTATAAAAGAAAAAGAATTAAAGCATTTATTAGCTCATATTTTATATATATATATATATTCAATTTGAAATTTAAAATTAAAGTTATATTCAAAATATATAATTTATAATTGACTTTAAATATAATAAAAAATTTAAATTCCCATTATATCTAGAGCCTACTTTGCATGTCCTCCTAGAGGTGTAACTATGTCTGGGTCAGGGTTGAAAGTCGCACTAAAAAATTCCTACAAGATCAAATTTAAAGCATGTATACTTGAATAAGGTTAAAATATATATATTCAATTTTGCACATTTTGTGTAGAATTTTTTTTAAACAACCTGAAAATCAGAGGCCTCACGAGTAGCCGCAACATCTAATGTTTGCCCGATGCCCATTCTCATTGTGGTATCAACTTAGACATACATGTAGACATTTAATGCTTATAATATTTACAAGTGTACATGCAAATTTCATATATAGTGAATTCAAAATTCATAATTGTAACTATACTAATGTAAGTTAAACAATTTACAATATAAATGTACCTGCCCCTGATCTACGATGCCCGATAGTGGAGGAGTGCTTGACAACCCCTTGGGTGGAATAGATGTGGAAGCCGATTGACTCGCCTAAATTTAAAACTCAAGTTAAAAATCATTTCATATATATTTTAAAAAATTGAAATCAAAATAACCCATAAGGGTTATCGAGTAGGACTAGTGTCGATGTATGTACTCATGGAGCGGATGATTGCCCCATCATTAGTGACATATGTACACCAAACAGTTTGATTGTTAAAATGTATTGCAAACTTTTCTTTGATATATACATTCATCAAAATTCTTATAAAATGAACATGTAGATGCCTATTTATACCTGTGTCGTAGTGTCCTCAGGGTGATGGTCTGTTGTAAGAAATTCTACGAATGAACTGATGCAACTAGATGAACCACCAGAATCTCCACATCCACCTGAACTAGGTGTGTCTTGATCAAGTCCATAGCATAATTGATGGCAACTAGTACATACATGTGGGATGGGCCTCGACACTCCTGGAGTGGTACTCAAACCAGCTCCATAAAACACTCCTCCATCATCATCGTCTCTATGCTCCCTACCCACTATCGCAGAAGCATGTTGATCAAGGTCTCCTACAAGTGTACTAAGGGAGCCTAATGTCAAGACCACAACTCGATGATGCACAGGTGCAAGAATGGGAGGGCCAGGAGTAGTAACAATGGGTTGCGCATGCATGAGGGATTGTGGATCAACCCTTGCCCCCAACCTCTGTTGTGGCATGCTACCACCAACACCTTGAATGATTTTAAATCAAAATAATTGGGCCTTTTCCCCATAACAAACTCTACATACAATTTCCTCAAAAAATATAATGGGCACTCCCAATTAGCGTGTGGTAGACTATCAAAAACCATGTACCATCGATCCCAAAAATGTGCACTCATCCGTGGATGTATGCACCACCTCATGGATATTCTAGATTTATTGGGAGGAATGGGTTGTCGAGTAACAAGGTCGAGAAAGTAGGGGACTAGGTGGGCTTTTGTTAGTTTAAGGTCTAAAATTTGTTTATAAGAGAGACCATCAACAGAAAATTGTCTCACATGTTCTATGTCTCATTGATGCCTATCTAGATTAGAATCAATGGTCTCGATGGCATCCACAATGTTTTGCATCATAGATGCAAAACATCTCACGTGTGGTGGATTCAATGCTTGACTCTGCAAAGCATTGATTTGATTTTGTATGGATGCAACCTATCATTTATGCATGCTCGCAAGTGAGCCTCATTAGATGCAACAAGTGCTGGAGGTGGCATATTAGGTTGAGTGGGTGGAGGGGGAGGTGGAGGTGGCTGAGGTAGTGGATTGATGATATCATCAATGTTAAAATAATCCATGATATGAGATATAAGTATGCACTTGCAATAAATTATACAAAATTAACATACAAACTTAATCTTGGATTTGATCTTGGATGGTTCTAACATTGGCATTGATTTGTTCTTGCAAATGAGCACCATCGATTTCAGGTGGTGGAGGTGGGGGGTTATGAGGTGGAGTGGGTGGAGGTGGAGGTGAAGGTGGCGGAGATGGATGGCATGGAGGTGGATTGTGAATATTATTGAATCGATCCATGTGATCTCTAAGATATGAGTGAACCTGCATTAGATTTGTAATTTCAAAATGTAAGATGCATGTTTAGGAAATACCCTTAAACCATTCAATATAAATGGCCTAATTGAATAAAAATGATAAAATATGTAAGCCTCATTTATGTCTAAGGCATGTTACTTGAATGAAAATACAATTAACTATTAATATAGGACAATTTATGAATGTTATAGGGTTTACGGTTTAGATTTTAGGATTTAGGTCTTAGGGTAATAGGATGGCTTAAGGGGATCTATGTACTAATGTCCTAGTACAAAATGGAATGGATTTTAAGTGAATAAAATTTGGTGAAGATGCCCAAGGAAACCAACCAAATTTCATTAAGGTCTGATGCAACTTCACCAAATTTTATTCACTTGAGCCATGTCATTTTGTCCTAGGAACTTACTAGACATAGATCCCCTTAACCCATCCTATCACCCTAAACTGTAAATTGATTAACCTAGATCATGAAATCTCATTCATATTATAATCTTGCATGATCTTATTATTGTTAAATTTGGTTGCCTTGGGCAACTTCACAAAATTTTGAGAACGTATTTGATCCCCTTAAGAAATGTCATATTAGGACACCTTAAGACATCCTAAAGTATGGGTTAAGGGGATCTATGTAGTAAGGTCCTAGTACAAAACAACATGGCTTAAGTGAATAAAATTTGGTGAAGATGCCTAAGGCAACCAAATCTCATTAAGGTCCTAGGCAACTTCACCAAATTTTATTCACTTGAGTCATGTCAGTTTGTCCTAAGACCTTACTAGACATAGATCCCCTTAAGCCATCCTATCACCCTAAACTGTAAATTGATCAACCTAGATCATGATTTATCTCATTCATATTATAATCGTGCACAATATTATTATTGTTAAATTTGGTTGCCTTGGCAACTTCACCAAATTTTGAGAACTTCTTTGATCCCCTTGAGAAATGTCATATTAGGACCTCTTAAGAAATCAATTTATAGTTTAGGGTGATCGGATGGCTTAAGGGGATCTATGTCTAGTAAGTTCCTAGGACAAAATGACATGGATCAAGTGAATAAATTTTGGTGAAGTTGCCCAAGGCAACCAAATTTTATTAAGAGCCTAAGAAAAAATGATGGCTTTAGGGTTTAGGGTTTAGAGTTTAGGGTAATATGATAGCTTAAGGGGATCTATGTAGTAAGATCCTACAACAAAATTACATGGATTAAGGGAATAAAATTTGGTGGAGTTGCCTAAGGCAACCAAATTTCATTTTTCAGGTCCTAGGACAAAATGAATGCTTTAGTGTTTAGGGTTTAGATTTTAGAGTTCAGGGTTTAGGGTTTAGGGAACTTAGGGTGAATTTTTGGTGTCCCTTGGAATATAATGGACTTGCAAGTTAGTGAAGAAAATTTTCTTGTGGAACAGTTGATTGAGATATTTTGTTTCAACTAGCCAACCTAGATCATGATTTATCTCATTCATATTATAATCTTGCACGATCTTATTATTGTTAAATTTGGTTGCCTTGGGCAACTTACCCAAATTTTGAGAACTTCTTTGATCCCCTTAAGAAATGTCATATTAGGACCCCTTAAGACATTGATTTACAATTTAGGGTGATAAGATGGCTTAAGGGGATCTATGTCTAGTGAGGTCCTAAGACAAAATGACATGGCTCAAGTGAATAAAATTTGGGGACGTTGCCCAAGGCAACCAAATTTCATTAAGGGCCTATGAAAAAATGATGACTTTAGGGTTTACGGTTTAGAGTTTAGAGTTTAGGGTTTAGGGTAATAGGATGGCTTAAGGGGATCTATGTAGTAAGGTCCTACGACAAAATGGCATGGCTTAAGGGAATAAAATTTGGTAGAGTTGCCTAAGGCAACCAAATTTCATTTTAAGGTCCTAGGAAAATATGAATGCTTTCGTGTTAAGGGTTTAGATTTTAGAGTTCAGGGTTTAGAGAACTTAGGGTGAAGTTTGGGTGGCCCTTGGAATAATGGACTTGCAAGTTAGTACCTAGTTTATGAATATTTTTTATTTTATGAATAGATTGACTATTTCCATAATAGAAACACATAGTTATGTATTATTAGGATTGAGTTTGATGTATATTTTAACTGAATATTTTTTTAATTGAATATAAGATTATTTTATTTAACATTTTTTTCATTAATATTTCCCACTTAAATGAATTTTATGATATAAAATTAATTAATGTTGAATCAAGTATTTTATTTTCGATTGTTTGGAATTGAAAGAACCTAAAAGAAAGAAAAGAAAAATATTTAGATTCTTTGTGTCTAGGTAACTAGTGCAAATTGATATTTTAGACTAAACTAGAAGCCTAATTCACAAGTAATTGACTAGAATGAAGGTTAAGATTGTCAAAAGACAACAGACAACACATGTAAACAAGAAATGGAAACAAGGCATAACTAAGAGAGATCAAAACATAAAATAGAAATGAATGTTGAATATTATCTAATTAAGTGACAATTGGAAATGGATTGTACACTTGGATTTACGAATAAATGCTAACTAAATTTGCAAACAAACATTGATAAAATTTATGAATTGTAACTATTCTTTAACATATTGTTTTCTAATCTAATTATAATTTAACATTGAAACTAAAGTTTAACATATTGTTTTCTCCATATGAAATTTAAAACATTTAAGCAATGCAAATTAATTTTCTTGAGCTCAAAATTAGGGTTTCAAAATCAAAATGATTTGTTCAATTTCAATTTAGGGTTTTACCAATTTTTTTTGTTTCAATTCAATTTAGGGTTTCAATATAAGCAATTAGGGTTTTTAATGAATTTTTTGTTTCATTTCAAACTAGGGTTTTCAAATCCATTTTTTTATTTGAATTCGGGGTTTCAAAAAGCTTTAGGGTTTCCAAATGCAATTTTTTATTTCATTTCAATTTCTAGGGTTTTGAAATGCAAATTTGTTTTGTTTCGTTTCAATTAGGGTTTTCAAATGCAATTTTTTTTGGTTTGATTGAACAATTTAGGTTTCAAAAGCTAAATTTTGTTTCTAAAATACAATTCAAGGTTCATTTTTTCCTTTCTATTCAATATCTCCAGCTTTCATTGCATTTTTTCATCTATTTCTACAATTCCTCATTTCTACTGTTATAGGAAATAAAATGCTTAAAACATCAAATAAATTAAAAAAAACATGCTAAAATCAATTCTTCTATTGACAATTTCAATAAAAAATGAAAAAATGCTAAAAAGTGGGGGTGGAGGCGTACATGGAGGTTAGTTTTTGTAGTCGTTGTCACCCATGAACTCGAGATCCTGTGCATAGTGAAAATGAAGTTTTGTTCATTTTTAAAAAATAAATACCATTACAAAACGGGATCCCGATTATTACAAAATGGGATCCCGATTTTTATAAATCGGGATCCCGTTTCGTACAAAACAGGATCTCGTTTCATGTCCGTTAGTTCAAGACCCTTTAACAAACAAGATTCTGATTTAAAAAAAAAAAGATCTCGTTTGACATTTAGGCTCGGGATCCTAAAGCTAAACGGGATCCCAATTTTTAAAAATCGGGATCTCATTTTTGCAATGTCAATTTCATTTTTTTGGCTAATGCAAAAAATTCCACGTTTCGTGGACTCAACTTTGTGCACTTACCCTTGCACCAAATTCTATACAAAACTTGGTTTTAGTTGGTTATGCCTTGTTTTGGCTCTAGCATGCTATAGGCTTGTTTGGCCTAACTTTTCCATTGTCTTGGTTCATATAACCTCATTTTTACCTTTTGAGGTTCCTTGCAGATTATTCACTCAATTGTGTTGGAATTTGTGCCTTTGTGTGAAATCATCTAGTCAACAATTTAATTGGTTGAGGCTTTGTATCTCCCAATTAAACTACTTATTAAAGGGGTAATCTTCATGTTTACAAGTTGACTTCACATCCTCTAAGATGTTGGATGAGTCATCTTTGGTTGTGGATTGAAGTAATTTATTGCTCTCAAATTCCAAACCTTGTGTTCTCAAGAGAATGGGACTATTGGCTAGATTTTTATCTTTGCAATATAGAACAAATTATCCTAGATTATAAGTGTCATCACGAATTTGTCACATGACATGAGTATCCTTTGGAGTCTTTGATTTGTGTTGCTATGATTTGTTTGTTTGAGTTGTGTAGCATGAGTATTACATTCTCTCGTGACATCTCAACTGCACGTAAGCATGCAATGTGTCTTGTTGATGTTACATTTATATTGTGAGAATTTTGTTCATATTTTTTTACCACTAATGTCTTGGGTGAAAGCTTGGGGATTACACATCCTACAATTATTCAACCTTATTTATACTCCTTTCAGCAAAAGAATGAAATTGAAGATGTAGTTAAAGATCTCCAAGAGGCGAGAATCATGCACCCTAATACTAGTACTTAATCCTTTCCTATTGTTATGGTTGGACTAAGAAATATGGGGAATGGTAAATGTGCCTTGATTAAGGATAATTTTTACTATTATTGATTATTTATTAGATGAGCTTTCAAGTACTATTTTTTAACCAAACTAGATCTTCATAAATAAGGTATCGCTAAATTTAGGTCAAAGAAGTTGATATCCCTAAAACTACCTTTAGGACTCATGAAGGCCATTATGAATCTTTTGTAACGCCCTTTGATTTATTTATTGCTCTTACTTTTCAAAGACTCATGAATATAGTTTTCCATGATTTCCTCCATAAATTTATATTGGTCATTTTTTATAACATTCTCAAAATACAACCAAGCTTTAGCTCAATCATCTTCACCATGTGGAAATCACCTTGAATATTTTAAAGGAGTGTTCTCTTTATCCAAGCACTTTAAGTGTGATTTTATATTGAACAACCTATGGAGTATTTGGAACATATTATTTCACAAGTTGGTGTCTATGTTGACCTCAAGAAAATTGCAACAATATAAGAGTGGCCACAACCTAAGTCCCTCAACATCATGTGAAGCTTTTTAGGCTTGCTAGGATACTACTATAAGTTTACACATAACTATGGTAAAATTGTTGTGCCATTAATAAAAAAATTTATTAAAAGGAACTCCTTCATTTAGATCAAAGTAGCTATGGTATCCTTTACTACTCTTAAAATAGATTTTGATAGTATTAGGCTTTCACAAGACCTCCATTCAAGTTTTGGTTCTATTAGATTTACACAAGCCCTTCATTCATGAATATGATGCCTATGACATTGGCATGGGTGGAATATTAATGCAAGAAGGTCAAATTCTTGCCTTCATAAGCAAGCAACTCAAAGGGCACAATTTGGATAAATCTACATATGATTTAAAGAAATGCTAGTTATCCTCTATGTTATCCAACAATGACAACCTTACCTCTTGGGCCACAAGTTCCATATCAAAATAGATTAGCATAGATTGTGTTGGTGTGAATATGGTATTTCACCTAACTAGTTCACTAGTAGGTCCTATTCACATGTAAATTTTACTTAGGTCCTAATAATATTTCTAGAAGTCTTAGTTATCATTTAGATCTTATCTTATCTTTTGGCATTTAATTCTAGTGTCCTAGGTCATTTAATAATTGTTGAGGTGGTTCTCTCATTGTACAGGATTAAGACACGTGTCATGATCTTGTCTAATCCTATCTCTCAACCTTGTCTTTATAAGCAAGGCATCTCATACACATTTCATATTCAATCAATCAATCTTGCATCCATAATGAAGCAAGCTATTCTTTCCATTTCTCTCTTGTGGGAGATAATTTGGTTTGGAAATTGATCCTAGAGGATTGGGAATTCACATTCAACTCCTATATGGTATCAAAGCTCCAACATTGTAAAATACTTCCCAAATATGAGGGACATATTTTGGTTTGAAGAATTTGTTGGGTGCATTTTGGGGTTTCAAGGACCTCCTTTTGAATCTAGGGAATAAAAGAAAGTGAAGATTGGCTTTTATTTTGTCAAAATTTGACATACAAGGTTAGATCAATAAGGGTTTCAAGTAGGGTGAAGGTTGCTAGATCAAGGTGGTAGTTGAGTTTTCAAATAATTTTTGGGCCAAAACTAGCCTTCTCTTTACGTCCAAAAGGCCTAAAAACCTAAAAATCACCCATCAAATTGTCAATACTGGACACTTTGTCCTTGGGGCATTAGAGGCTTTTTTTGTATGTTGTCATTTTTCATACGACCGTATGGGTCCATACCTAATTGTACCATATGACAACGTCATCTGTAGGCATCAGTAGAGTGTAGTCAAGCCGGAAGTAAATATTTCCTAGTTATTCTATTTGTAGAATATTTTGCAAAATCGACATATTATCTACGTCATCAATTGGTAGAAAATCAATTTTATTTATTAATAAAAAAAAGATTAATTTAAATTTTTTGTTGCCACCTGTTATTGTAAAGCCCCTGGTCATTGTAACTTAAGCATTAGGGGTATTCTGTGATCATCGCTTTTAGCAGGAGGGGGGCTTAAAGCCCTGGGGCTGCACGACCTTTGGCCCGCTGACCCTCAATCTCTTCGCCTCAACGACAGTGATGATGCTTGCAATTGGTTTTTTTGAAAATCTTCAATGAGCAATTGTATGGGTTCCCAAGGATTGATGGCCTATGGGCCCAAAATTGGCCCCCTAATGCCCTAATTGAGATTTTATTAAATGGCCATAACTTTTCACCATGTTGTCCGTTTAAAAAAAAAAACAAAATATCATCAAAAAGTTGGCTTAGTGTACTTTGTAGTGAAGATGGTATTTTACCTAACTAGTTCACTAGTAGGTCCTATTCACATGTTAAGTTTACTTAGATCCTAGGAATCTTTCTAGAAGTCTTAGTTGTCATTTTGATATTATCCTATCTTTTGGCATTTAATTCTAGTGTCCCAGGTTATTTAATAATTGTTGAGGTATTTTTTTGAACATGATTAAGATACATGTCATGATCTTGTCTAATCCTCTCTCAACCTTGTCTTTATAAGGCATCTCGTGTACATTTCATATTCAATCAATCAATCTTGCATCCATTATCAAACAAGTTATTCTTGTCATTTCTCTTTCTCTCTTGTAGACGATATTTTGGTTTGGCAGCTAATCCTAGGGTGTTGGGAATTCACATTTAACTCCTACAGATTGAAACATTTTTTGTAAGGGTGTCCTCCCTAGAACACAAAAATGTAGAGATATGATTATGAGATTAGGAGTAAATGTATACTAACCCTAATTGAATGAATGAGATTAAGAGTGGATGTGTACTAACTCTATAATTCAAGGTATCATTAAGCAGTTGTAATAGGATCCATAGTCTATATGCAGGCTTTGTTGAACAATCCAAGTCCTTTCCTATTTGGACCAAATTTATTTACTTCCCAACTCCTCGCTCAAGCCTTAGTTACCAATGGAATCTCACTCCTCTACTACAAGTCACTTAGATTTTTTGATGAAATTCAAGCAAGTGAAGTAAGATTTGTTTTGGGGCATCCTTAAACAAGATGTTAATATATTTGTAGTTGAATGTGATGTGGGTCAAAGGAATAAAGGGGAAACTCTCAAAGCTCCAAAAACTTAAGCTACTTCTTTGCAACCAAATCATCTTTTATATATTATTTGAGCTAATAATTCTATGAATTACATTATGGGACTTTCACAATCAAAAGGAAAATAGGTCTGGCTATGTTTAATTGATTAAACAAATACATTGATTTCTATGCATTCCTCACCCTTACACTGTGGTTGTGGTTGCTCAACACTTCTTGGATTCTATCTTCAAACTCCATGGGACGCCTCACTCTAATGTCAATGGTCATGATCCAAATTTTACCAGTAGAGTTGTTTAAAGTATAGGGAACTACCTTACATATGAGTTCACCTTATTCTTAAAGTAATGGTCAAATTGAGATTGTTAACAAATTCTTTGAGACTTGCATTATTTTCTATCTAAGAAAAGAGGAAAATAGGCCTAGTGGTTACCTTTGGTTGAGTGGTGATATCATAACACCACTCATAGTGTTTTCAAAATGACCTCCTATGAGGCCCTTTCTAGTACTCTTTCACCCTCCTCAAGTTTGTCCAAGGTTGCAATAGTTGATAATACTTTGGTGAAACACGAGGACCTCTATCAACTCCTTAAGGAAAATTTGAAATTGACTCAAAATCATATGAAACAATGATGGATCAACATAAAATAGAGCACACCTTTGACATTAGTGATTAGATTTTTTTCATGTCTCCAATTGTAAAACATATTTTGTAATGCAATAAGCAAGATTATAAGTTGTGTCCTTATTTGTTTGGTCCTTATCAAGTGCTACAACATTTTAATAAGGTGACATTCAAATTGGCATTCCCACCTTCAAAATTTTGGATCCAATTTTTCACGTCTCTTGTCTCAAAAAAGATTGGAACCTATAGACATCCAAATTTGGACACTTAATTTATCCAAATTTATCACTTTTCATTTAAGCATCCTCTTATCTAAGTTAATTAAGTAATATTACTATTATTTAATTAATATCCTTAATTCTGCCAAATCCCTAAGGTATTTAATTAATAATTAAATACCTTACTCTCCTTAATCCCCTTTTCATCAAATGAATTAAATAAATATTACATTTATTTAATTCCTCACTTGTTATTTTCATCTAATCCTAATCCGTCTCTTAATCTCTTCATTAAGAATGTGCACATGCCTAATCCTTGATTAGGATGTGTCACATCCTCCAACTTTTGCAAGTTGGCTTCTAATCCTCATTAACCCCTAATTATCCTCTAATTACTAATTAGTTAAACCTAATTAGTACCTTGGTCAACTCTCCCCATCCCCCAAGGAATTTTTAATTCCTTTTTATTCATCCAAGGCTCCTCTCTTCCCAATGTGAATTTTTTATTCACTTTTATTCCTCCTAGAATCCCCTTTTCCCATGCATCTTCTAGAACCTTTGACTTGTCACATCAAGTCACATGTGACAAACTCCCACATTTTTGGAGACCCTCTCTTATCCACTAGATTCTCCCAAGCATGTGACTTTTTAATTTACATTTATTCCTCCAAAGAATCTTCTCATCTCCCAATGTACTTCCAAGATACATGTCCTTCCTCCACATCATGTACTCTCCTTCCACATCACCTACACATCATCCTACCTTTATCCACTTCACATTCCACATGTCAAAATGTGAGGGCTTGTGAGTCCTCAACTCACCTTAGCCTTCATCTTGACTTTGTTGGATAAATCTCAACCATTGAATTCTCTAGAGAATTCAAGTTTCTCTATAAATACCCCATCCTCTAAGGCATTTTAGAGAGAACACTTAGCCATTTTGCAACTAAATGCTACCATTTTGTGCACTCATCTAGCCATTAATTTCATCCATTTGCATTTGCATTCAAGCACATAGTCAAATCTTTTATTTAGTCATATCAAGAGCCATCAAGGAGCATACAAACCAAATCAAAATCAAGCGCCAACTAAGGAGTTTCAGCTGCAAGAGGGAGGTATATCTATTTAGCATCATTTTACACTTTTCCTCTTTGCATTTACAAAATTCTTAGGCTAATCTTGAGGTGTTTCTTTATGTTTTTCCATTGCATTTTAGTTGCTTAAAATAGGTTAAAAATTTTGATATCACATTTCTAGCATGCCCGGTGGGACCCACAAGCGGGTTCCTATATTTCACATTTGTTATTGTTTAGTTTTTTTCAGGAATACGTCGCAGAAGGGCGACTGCGCCCTCCTAGTTACTACAGAAGGGCGACTGCGCCCCCTAATTTACTGCAAAAGGAAGACTACGCCCTCTCATTTTTTGTAGAAGGGCGACTACGCCCCTTGGTTAAATTTTTTGTACTAACTCTTTTTTGCAGAAGGGCGACTATGCCCCCTTGGCTAAACTTTCTATACTAACATTTTCTGCAAAAGGGCGACTACGCCCCCTTGGCTAAACTTTTTGTACTAACATTTTCTGCAGAAGGGTGACTACACCCCCTTGGCTAAACTTTCTGTGTTAACATTTTTTGCAGAAGGGTGACTACGCCCCTCAGTTAAACTTTATGTGCTAACACTTTACTGCAGAAGGGCTACTATGCCCCCTGATTTACTGTAGAAGGGTGACTGCGCCCCCTGATCTACTGCAGAAGGGCGACTGGGCCCCTGATTTACCGCAGAAGGGCGACTGTGCCCCCTAATTTACTGCAGAAGGGCGACTGCGCCCTCTTGTCACCGCAAAGCAATGCATTTTGGCAGGTAAAACTGTCATTTTAGTTTCAATTTTTGCTATTTTCAGGTACTAACCCCCTAACACTGTTTTCTTGCAAGGATATTGGTATTTTTGCTAACTTTTTGCAGCATATTCTTGTGGAATTGATGAAGAAAGTGGGATAAAACAATTAACATCTGCTTGAGGGGCTATCCATTTGCTCATATTTTTAAAGCTATCCTTTCTCTTTTCATTAATATGAGAATATAGTTTAATTAGGGGAAGTAATATTCATTGCTTGTTGTGTTTATCTTTTTGTGTTACCCAAAGGGAGCATTAGTTTGTTTTCACTTTCCCCTTGCACTTCGTATGAGTCTGGGGAGTAGTTGGAGGCGATTAGTGTTTTCTTTATAGTGGGACCTACTTGGGGATTTCATCACCCCAAGGGATGATTCCAACCACGCGTACTGGCGAGGTATATAAAGGGGGGAGAGCGAAAGTTGTACCCCAATCCAGTCACATCGTAATTGGTAGAGCATCGAAGCTAGGGTGATACCTAGATAGACATGAAGAGTTGGTTTGAGCCCTTCAGTATCTCGCTGGGGTTCCCAACTCACGCTTGTGACGGGTTGGTGTTCACGGTTGTGCCTCACATACTGAGAGTATATCGAGGACTCCCTAGACACCTTGTGCATCCTGGATTAAGACCTCTTTGGCCATATCCTTAGCACTAATCGTAGGGTAGTGTTTGCTTGAAAGTGTTTTCTTGTGAGAAACCAGTAAACTTTTTGATAAATTAGCCTTATTTTTGTCATCTTAAAGTCCTTGCCATAGTCATTTTCATCAAACCAAGTCCAAGATTTACCGCAGAAGGGTGATTGTGCCCCTAATTTACTGCAGAAGGGCGACTGCGCCCCTGATTTACTGTAGAAGGGCAACTACGCCCCCTGATTTACTGCAAAAGGGCAAATTTGCCCTCCTGAACACCCGAAATTGCCCTGTTTAGCTCTGTTTAGCCTCTAAATCATCATCTAACCATTCCAAACATTTATCTAATCATTCCAAACCTCCATTTTGTCATTCTAAACCTCTAAAACATCCACTTGGTCATTCTAAAGCACCAAAATTACCCCTAACCTCCATTTAGCCATTCCAACATCAGTTTGACCAAGTAGTCTTTCATCCCTTTCAATTTTCTGCTCACTCATTTCAAGTAATCTTTCATCCATTCCAAGCATCCATCTCCACATTCTGAGAGTTGTTTATCCTTTCCAATCAATTGTTTACTCGTTTCGAGCTTTCAATCATTCATCCATTCTAAGCAATCATTTACCAGTTTTGAGTGCTTGACCATCCACTCCTATCATTCATATTCCCAATCCAATCTTCTATTTCCTCAATCCAATTATCTAACACCCCATTCCAATCGCCCATCTCTTACAGCTTGTTTACCCACCTAAAGAGTCTGCAAAAGCAGTGGGGTGAATTTTCCCCACAGTGGGGTGAATCTGCCCTGAAAAAGGGTGAATCTACCCCTCTGAGAGGGCATAGTTGCCCCTCTATGAGGGCACAGTCACCCCAAAAGGGGGCACAGTCGCCCCTCTATGGGGGCACAATCACCCCTCTATGAGGGCACAGCCGCCCTAGAAGGGGGCACAGTCACCCCTCTGTGAGGGCACAATCGCCCCTCTGTGAGGGAACAGTCACCCCAGAAGGGGGCACAGTCGCCCCTCTGTGAGGGCATAGTCACCCCAGAAGGGGGCACAGTCGCCCCTCTATGAGGGCAAGTTCACCCCTGAAGGGGGCACAGTCGCCCCTCTGTGAGGGCAAGTTCGCCCCTGAAGGGGGCACAGTCGCCCCTCTGTGAGGGCACAGTCGCCCCTCTGTGAGGGAAAATTTTCCCCTGAAGGGGGCACAGTCGCCCCTCTGTGAGGGAAAGTTCACCCCTGAAGGAGGCACAATCGCCCCTCTGTGAGGGCACAGTCGCCCCTCTGTGAGGACATAGTCGCCCCAGAAGGGAAAATTCGCCCCTCTACAAAAAATTCGGCAAACATATCCAGTTCCCACGTCAGACTGGTGAAACCAATCCCATCATATCTTTCAATTCAATCCTAATTTTGAGCACTCATTCTTAGTACTCATTCATCTATTTTGAATCTTCCTCTGCTCATTCTGAGAGTCATTCATCTATTCTGAGCACCCGTTTGCCCATCATCAACACCTTTTCATAAGTCATTGTTTCATCACCAAAATCACATAAGTACCACTTAGAACATCATTAGAGTCCATATCCAACATCAAATCATCCATCCCAATCACCTAAACTTCATTTTGAGAATTTTGATTTTTGTGCCGAAACTTCCAGAGGCCATAACTTTTGACTCGGGTGTCCGTTTGAGCTAAAATTTTATGGGTAGTTGCGTTATGAGATGGTATGTGGATTCCCGACTGACTATAAGTCCTTCGGACCCTATTTTGCCACATTTTTGGGGCCTCAAACTTCCATCTTAACCCTCAAAATCACAATTTAGTGTTTTTTTCATTTCTTTGATGAATCATTTTCGTTAATAACTCGGAATGCATGTCTCAAATTTGGGATGTTAGTTGGCAATTCATCCTATCTTATTTTTGGGTATTTTTTGGGAAAAAAATGAACTCTCAAAAGTATGTCTGTGAAGTTTCCTAAAATGGCAAAATTTGACAATTTTTTATAATTGCCAAATCTGGAAAAATCTGATTGTCAACACCTTACGTCCCTTAAACTCCGGAAGTTGGTGTAGAATCAATTCCATCACATCCTCCAATCATTCTCAGCTTCAACCCAATCCTAATCTGAGCTTTAATCTAATCCCAATTCGAGCTTAACCAAAACCCTAATCTGAGCTTTAGTCATTCCAACCTTTCATTCATCCATTCTGAACAGTTGTTATCCCTTTTCAATCATTCATTTACCTGTTCTGAGTAAACACTCATATATTTTGAACCTTCATCTACTATCTGAAACTCTGGTTTAGCCATTTCGATCATTCGTTTACTCGTTCCGAGTAAACATTCATCCATTTCACACCTCCTTTCATCATTTTGAACTCTCATTTTGTCGTTCCGATCATCCGTTTACTCGATCCAAGTAAACATTCATCCATTTCAAACCTCCTTTCATCATTCCAAATTCCTGTTCAATCATTCTGATCATTCGTTTACTCGTTCCGAGTAAACATTCATCCATTTCAAACCTCCTTTCATCATTCCAAACTCCCGTTCAATCGTTTTGATCATTCGTTTACTCATTCCAAGTAAACATTCATCCATTTCAAACCTCCTTCCATCATTCCAAACTCTCGTTATGTCGTTCTGATCATCCATTTACTCGTTCTGAGTAAACATTCATCATTCCAAACTCCCATTCAGTCATTCCAATCATCTGTTTCTCTGTTTCGAGTAAACATTCAATCATTTTGAACTCTCGTTCAACAATCTCGATCAATCATTTACTTGTTCTGAGTAATACTTCATCTATTCCAAACCTTCATCTTCTCATTTCGTGAATCATTCATTCGTTGTGAGCATTCATTTACTCATTTCGAGTAGTCTTTTACCCCTCTCGATCATCTGTTTACTCATTCCAAGTAATCTTTCATCTATTCTGAACCTCCTTCTCTCGTTTCGTGCAATCGTTTGTCCATTTATATCATCCATTTCTACAATCAAATCATCATTTTCCCCATCCAAATCCTCTAAACTTCATTTCAGGCGATTATCCAAATTGACCTAAGTTTCTGATCTGATCGTCATCATCAACATCCACTTAGGATTGTCATTTGTCCTAAGTTAATCATTATCGTCGGCCCAATCAATCCGTTTTCAATCTCAAAGTGGATTTGGTGCTACAATCGTTCACTCATCCTTTAATCTGATCAATCAGTATCCTACGTCACCTAGGGTAATCTCTGAACAGGGTTTATAGTCCCTTTCGTCATCCTATCTGATCCCTCAGTCTATCTTATCAATCATCGATTGATCTTATCCAATCCAATCCAATCGCATCCCTATCTAGTCAGCTTTGACCCAATCAATCTACTTCCATCTCAAAGCAGATTCGGTGTTGTAATCATCCTTTGATAATCAAAATTTGATCATCAAAATCAATCCCATCGCATCATCCAATCATCCTAATATGAGCTTTAGTCCAATCCTGATCTGAGCTTGACCTAAATATCGATTTGACCTTTAGTCCGTTCCCATCCAAAATCTTTTATCCATCCTCTTTATCCTTTCACCATCATGAATCCTTATCCTCCATCAATAGTGGTCAAGGGAAACCCTAATTACATTGACAACGATAACGAAAGTCTTGTCGATCAAGAAGAATGTGACATAGATCCCCTTGACACTATCACGGCTGCATAGCTTTCTCCACCCACTTTCCAAAATCCAATCACCCCTTTGAGTTATCCCATTATGTCTTCATCCATGCCTAATCATGTTGCTTATGCTACCTTTGACAAGGGATATCCATCATATCCTTCATCTACATCATCCTCTTATCCTAGTAGCCATCACAATACTCCTATCCTAAACCCCCACCCACATCCTCCTATCCTAATCCCCCGCCCACATCCTCTTATCTCAATCCTTCATCCACATATACCCACTACCCTAATCTTCCATACCATTCCTGTCACCTTAATCCTACATTCACACCTTCATATCCTAATTTTACATCCACATTTCCCTATCTCAATCCACCATCTCAATCTTCCCATCCAATCCACCATCCCAATACCCTTATTAAATCCACCACCAGATCCTCATGTCCTAATCTCACCATTCCAATACCCCCTTTAACCCTTATCTAATTTAATCCCTATCTTTTCCCAATGATCTCCATTCTTAAACTCTAATCCACCAATCCCTTTTATTTAATCCCTTGACTCATCCACTCCTACCACGCCACCTCAACCTAGAGTATTCAAGTTTCTCACTCCAGAAGTTCTCCAAGGACTTATGACAAAGAAGACATCTCCACTCCACACCTTGAAGCTGTGGAATCATGTCATCCAACCCATCATCCACGGTCATTCGTGACGAGACCTTTCTCCACTCAACACATATCATTGATGGTACCACCCCTAGCACCACTCAAACCATCGAAACCATCACATCCTCTGAATCTGATCCCCCATCTCCTACCATCACATCCTCTGAATCCATTGAGCCCCCATCTCCTACCATCACATCCTCTCAATCCACTAGCCCCGTGAATCCACTAAGCCCATCACATCCTCTGAATCCACTAAGCCCCCATCTCCTACCATCACATCCTCTGAATCCACTAAGCCCCCATCCCCTACCATCACATCTATTGAATCCATTGAACACCCACCTCCTACTCTGAGAGTTGTCCAACCCATCAACGACACACAAATCCCATTCATTCCTCCCACTCCTAGTATTATCAAAATCCATTCCCATGAATGGTTTGAATCCTCCATCCCTTCATCTTCCCCACTTGAAGAGTCCCACCAAGACTCCATTATCATTCCTCCAGCACACGATGAGTCATGCCAAGAGCCTAATCCAAAGCATGCCAACATATCCCCTTCAGATCAAGATCCTACCATCCCATCTAGTTCACCTCAATATCACAGTCCCCCATCCATTCCATCCCATGATCCCCTTGTCATTCAAGCTTCCACCCCTCCATCTCCATCTCCATCACATGATCCCACTACCACAAATCCAGATCCTATCATATCCTTTAATCACTCTCTGATACCACCCATCCAAATGCTGCTATCCCATCATCTCCCTCTCATAATCCCCCATCATCGCCTAAAACTGCTATCCCCACACTGCTTGCATATCCCCTTGGTACTCTCACATTCTTCCATGGTGGCCTCCTTGCAGAAGAAAAACATAGTGTATATACCGCCCATCATCCTCCACCTAATAATGGACTCGCATCATATTTTCATAATAACACAAATCCTATCATAGATCGCATGCTCAAGAAAATGAACTATCAAGGAAAAGGTCTAGGCCTTCATGAGCAAGGTATTTTGGAGCCCATCCAAGTTAAAGAACAAGTCTGCATGCAAGGTATTGGACCTATTTCCCAAGACTTACATTCTAAATATGTTGGTACAACCTCTAGACGTCCTCAACGAGCCTTTTCCAAAAGAAATGCCAGCTCTTCCCATCACTCCACCAGACATATGCTGCCATCCCTCCTCCTTTATCGTATCACCTCAAAACAACCATCCATATTCCTCCTTCATCTACTCCATCCATTTTGGGTCCTTACATCCCTCCATCCACCATCTCCCATCCTTCATCTACTCCATCCATCTTGGGTTCTTATGTCCCTCCACCCACTCCATCTATTTTGGGTCCCTATACCCTAAAATCACCTCCTCCATCTCGTTCTATCCATCCTTTCATCCATTCATCACCTATCCATGGCATCCATCATAAACATCCCACTTGCATGGATCAACAAAGGCACATACCTACACATTCTTCATCTACACATAATCCTCATAATTCTTTCTCCATCGCTCCACATCATCCATCTCCTCACACCCATCCCATTGCTAGTAAAAGAACTTTGGATGCCAAAGCAAAAATACCTAAATCTAAAGATCCACATGAACCTCAAGCTCCTCATGTCCCCTCTAAAAGACATGGTGAAGAGAAGAAAAATCTAAATCCAAATCAAATCCGTAGGCCACAAAGGTCCACCAAAGAAAAGATCAAAACCATGTGGATCCCAAAGAAAAAAGATGCAATGCCATCAAATGAAAAATCTGTAAGAACATCCAAAGGCACTAATCCAAAAGCTAATCATACACCCCTTTCATCTCCTAAGTCTTTTTTGGGTCCCTATGTCCCGAAATTCACCATTCCATCTCCTCCATTATCCCCACATTCTCCATCCCTTAATCCTATTATTTTTTCACATCCACTACCACATGTGCCAATGTTGGTCATGAACACATCTCCCCATCACATATCCACCCCATCATTCTATCCATACCATTTCCAACATCCCACCCATTACCCCATGTATCTCCCCCATCAAATCCCTCTAATTCATCCTCTTGCATAGTCCATTTATCCTAATCAGGTTGTACCAACATCCAACAGTCGGTTTGAACAACGACTCTTAATGCCTCATCATATAGAACTTGATGCTTGAGTCCTTCATCCATATCCTTACCACATCTCTTCTAAATCCACCTATTCGCCTCCCTATCCTTATCCATCTCCTTTCACATGCCATCCAAATTTTCAAAAATCGAAAAAAGTCAAAAAAGTCCAAAAATCTAAAAAAAACAAAAAAATTAAAAAAATTAAAAAAAAAGTAAAGAGAAATAATCTGTCCAATGGTGAAAAATTGGAAAACAAGCGCCTTGGATACCCATGATGAAAACCTAGTAAACAGGCATCATGCCTAAATCCCCATTTGTCATTTTCCACATTTGGGGGCAACTTCCTGATATGCATTCCCTCCATCCACTATGCTTCCAGCTATGCACCTGTCTTCCTGCTATACCTATCTTCTGCATCCTACCATCATATCCCATTTATCTCCCATTCCTCCATCCTTCTTGTGATCTTGATCAAAATAGGGGCACCTATCTATACATGCTTTGGCCACCTTTTCATATACATTCCCTTCATCCATGCTCTATTGTATTCCTTGGTCACCCATCCTATCCTCCTTTAGTTATCTCCTTTTCCCATCCACTCATCTTCCATCCCTCATGCCTCATCATATATGATATATCTAAAGTGGGGGCATCTACTTCCTTTGTGACATAGTCCTTGGAGACATCATCTATCATAACATCCCTTCATCTCCCTATCCATCTATTACGGCATCCCTTCCAACTCCCCATCCTTATCTTTGTATCCATCTATCCTAGCATCCCTTTCATCTCCCAATCCTTATATTCCTATCCATCCAAAAAATCCCTTCCATCCCCCATCCCTATATCTCTATCCATTTTTTCATCTTTATCCTCATCCCATCTCACAATCCCTTGTCATTGGTATCTAGCTATATGCCTCCCTCCATGCAGCCCAATTCCATTTATCTAATCGTCATCACTCCTGCTTCTCTTGCACATCTTTCCAATCCCCTATCACTTTTCATCACTCATCTATCTATCATATCATCCTCCCAAGTCATTTTAATGATTTGGATAACTATCCCATCACTGAGCTTTATATGATCGTCATCATCCTATCCAATCCAACAGGTCTATCCTATCTCATCACATTGGTCCCATCTTTTTATCCATCATTTATCTTCGGTCTTAGGTCGAACTACATTACCCCTACGCTTTCCCATAGGCAAAGTCGATCACTTGATCTACCCCCAGGGTTCCATCATCGATCTTCATTGTCCACTTTGCTCCTCTATTGTCTAGCGTCGGTCTTTCTGCTTTCTCCGTCCACTCCTTTATCGTCTATCATTAGTCTTTGCTTTTGTCTCTCTGGTCCTTGTCATCTGTCATCAATCTTCATCGTCCTCTTTCTACTTTTATCCATGGTCAGTCGATAGCCTTTTATCGAACTACGAGGGCTCTGCACTTTCACGTAGGCAAGGCTAATCTTTGATCGGCCCCCGAGCCCCTAGGTCTTTAGGGTGTGTCAGTCTCATGTATTGTGTCGTGTCATCAAGTTATGCCCTTATCTAGCTGGTTCTTAACAAATGAGATCCACTTGTATCATGAGATCTAATCAGTTTTGAATACCCAGCGTCATATCGATCTTTTAGTCTAGTAACCATCATTTGTCTCAACAAGATGCTTCCTTCCTAACAGATCTCATCAATCCCATCCATCCCCTTGATCCTATGGCAACGGACATTTGACATTGATTGCGATCTTTTGATACTTTTGGCTTTTGTTTATCATTTGAGCTCCCTATCATCACTTTTCAAGACCGCCATGATCCATCATATTATGGTGCGTTTTGATTGGTCAACATAGGGGCATCTTTTGATCTTTTTTTTTTTTTGTGTCTTCTTGGTTGTCCCACGTAGTACCCACCAAGATCCTTGTGGTCTTATGTTACGCTGGGGCATCCTGTTATTCCAATACCTGGCCTGACCAAAGTCATGGTGACTTTGGGGTGTTGGGATAACCTTCTTGTCTGTTGTGTGTGTTTCATGCATTAGACACTAATATGTCTTGGTTCCACATACCCTGGCACTTGGTGTCTTATGCTATAGCAAAAATCAATGCTCCGAAGATAGAAAATTGCATTAGGATTTGCATTTCATTTCTATCATCTTGCATGCACCCCCCATCCTCTCATATATCACAATCCCCCCATCCATTCCTCCTTCATCCTCATCACACATCTCTATCCAATCCCCATCCATTCCATTTAGCCCAAATCATCTAATCGCATCATTGGTCATGTCCCCAATCTTGTTACAATCCTTAACCCCATCATCATCATCATCATCCATTTGTATCCTTCCATATCCCTTTGGTGTTGTTTTGGGATGTATCATTCCCTCATCAACAACACTTTCATCATCATCATCGAGAAGTACTCTTCCCTATCCTTTAGTGGTGTTTTGGGATGTATCCTTCCCTCATCAATACCACTCATTTGGATGTATCCTTCCCTATCCTCATGTTGTTTCGGAATCTCTCATTCTCTCATTGACAACACTCCATCCATCATCATATTGTACCTTGACTGGGGCAACATTATCTTCATCCTTGCATCCATTTGTGTTTCCCAACCTCCTGTCGCCTTTTCATCCTTTCATATCCATCCCTTTGCATCATCTTCCTCATCTCCCATTTCATCATCTCATCCATTTCGAGAGCACATCTGTGTTCTCTTGAACCCACATGTCCTCTCGAGGGGGCATCCTCAATCCCTAATCTTCATCTTCACCCCATCTTTTTTATTTCTTCCTAGTCATCCTTTTGATGACTGGGGCATCCTTCCCAATCTAACTATCTTCTTCTAGGTTCTATATTTTAATATTCTTTGAAATGATGCTACTTCGTAACACCATATCAAAGAGGGGCAAAATGTAGACATCCAAATTTGGACACTTAATTTATCCAAATTCATCAATTTTCATCTAAGCATCCTCTTATCCGAGTTAATTAAGTAATATTACTATTATTTAATTAATATCCTTAATTCTGCCAAATCCCTAAAATATTTAATTAATAATTAAATACCTTACCCTCCTTAATCCCCTTTTTCATCAAATGAATTAAATCACTTGTCATTTTCATCTAATCCTAATCCATCTTTTAATCTCTTCATTAAGAATGTGCACATGCCTAATCCTTGATTAGGATGTGTCACATCCTCCAACTTTTGCAAGTTGGCTTATAATCCTCATTAACCCCTAATTATCCTCTAATTACTAATTAGTTAAACCTAATTAGTACCTTGGTCAACTCTCCCCATTCCCCAAGGAATTTTTAATTCCTTTTTATTCATCCAAGGCTCCTCTCTTCCCAATGTGAATTTTTTATTCACTTTTCTTCCTCCTAGAATCCCCTTTTCCCATGCATCTTCTAGAACCTTTGACTTGTCACATCAAGTCACATGCGACAAACTCCCACCTTTTTGGAGACCCTCTCTTCTCCACTAGATTTTCCCAAGCATGTGAATTTTTAATTTATATTTATTCCTCCAAAGAATCTTCTTATCTCCCAATGTACTTTCAAGGTACATGTCCTTCCTCCACATCATGTACTCTCCTTCCACATCACCTATACATCATCCTACCTTTATCCACTTCACATTCCACATGTCAAAATGTGAGGGCTTGTGAGTCCTCAACTCACCTTAGCCCTTCATCTTGACTTTGTTGGATAAATTTCAACCATTGAATTATAAATACCCCATGCTCTAAGGCATTTTAGAGAGAACACTTAGCCATTTTGCAACTAAATGCTACCATTATGTGCACTCATGTAGCCATTAATTTCATCTATTTGCATTTGCATTCAAGCACGTAGTCAAATCTTTCATTTAGTCATATCAAGAGCCATCAAGGAGCATACAAACCAAATCAAAATCAAAGGTCAACCAAGGAGTTTCAGCTGCAAGAGGGAGGTATATCTATTTAGCATCATTTTACACTTTTCCTCTTTGTATTTACAAATTTCTTAAGCTAATCTTGAGGTGTTTCTTTATGTTTTTCTATTGCATTTTAGTTGCTTAAGATAGGTTAAACATTTTGATATCACAGAACCATTGCTCAAATTCCAACAAAGTTGCTTGCATTAGATGAGGAAGGATCCATATTTTTAGAACCTAAAGTTATATTGGACAAACACACCAACACCTTTGCAATTGTCTTATTGAAGACTTCTTAGTTGAGAAAAATGGTTTACAACATAAAGATGCCACAATGGAACCCACTAACATTCTCTCCAAAATTCATCATCTCGACCTTTTATGAGAAAACTTGCCCAAGAGAGTCAATGTTATGAACTCTATTCTAATAATGGTAGGTAGTATTACTAAGGTGCATATGCTTTGTAAGGTGCCCATAGGCAATTTTAAATAAAGGTGGATACATACACTTTGTTAAGTCATCCCACTAGTTAGTTAAAATAAAATAATTTAACCCACATGTATTGGATGGTAGGAGTTGTCTTTGACAAGACTATATATTGTAATGACTTTCCAAATGAGAGATTTTGAACATTTGTAATTGAAGCATATGCTCTACTAGGAGTCTACCTCCTCTAATTGATATGCCTCTTTCACTTTTATATATTTCTTTGTATCCAAATTATTTTCTCTTGCAAGCTCATTATAATTTGTATGTGAACTATTTGAATTTAATATCTATAATGTCATAATAAAGGACAAGTCTTAAAACACTAGAGATTATTTAAAACACCTTGAAATTATTACACAATCTAAAGAACATATCAAATAATATTAAAGCAATCTACATCATATACTACACTTTCGATATCTTGCATTCACAATCTTCTATACTTTCAACTCATATGAAAATAATGAAAGAGGTTTAACTAAAGATTAACTA
Source organism: Sequoia sempervirens (assembly GCA_007258455.2). Classification (NCBI taxonomy): domain Eukaryota; kingdom Viridiplantae; phylum Streptophyta; class Pinopsida; order Cupressales; family Cupressaceae; genus Sequoia; species Sequoia sempervirens. The sequence continues at coordinate 412,926 of VDFB02003233.1, forward strand.
AGTTGTAGGCTTTAATCCTAACACAACAATCTCTCAAATATATTCATTAACATTACATTAGCTTGAAATTAAAAGAAGACATAGCCCATAATCACATTTATCAATTTTAAAAGTCACTATCTAACCACATCATTATTTTACACCATCCAATAACTATGCCTTATTGAGTACAAAGATTTCTGGATTGCAACTGTGCGTGATCTTTTTTGCATCAACGTTTCAGATCATACTCCATGATCCATCATCAGGATGTTGCAACCGTGTGATCTTTTTGCATCCATCAAGATGTGAGCATCCTAATGATCGATCATGGAGTATGATCCGAAACATTGATGCAAAAAATATCACACACTGTCGCAATCAGGATAATGCAATTGTGTGTGATCTTTTTTTTTGCATCCCTCAAGATGTGAGCATCGTAATGATGGATCATAGAGTATAATCTGAAACGTTGATGCAAAAAAAATCAGACACAATTGCAATCCAAAAATCTCTGAACTCATTAATCATGGACTGTTGAAACTTCATGTTATATACCTTACTTTTTATTCAGATTTATCAATCTCAAGATTACTACGTTGTTTGTTTATCTTTTATGAAGCCTATATTCCTCACTATTATTTCTAAAGCTCACTTTATCTCCCCTACAATACCACCTCATACAAAAAGCTAAAAAACAATCAAAATAAACATTCCAAAACATTACAATGAGTGTAACCCAGAATAACATTATATTTCATGATAATCCAATGAAATATTAACACAAACTTGTATTAAATCCTGTATGAATGAAGATCAGAAATCGCCAGTGATTCCAGGCCATTTCATGATAAAGATGAAGGGGCTGTATGCCATTAAAGAGCCGAGAACATGTAAGTCTTACACTCTCGGAGAGGGAAGCTTCTATTAGCCTTGGCTCCACTTCCTCTCTTATTCATGTAACCAGGATAATCTGTTTTCCTGAAATCAACAGACTCCTTCAAAAACAACCCATATTTTTCTGCTTCTCCTCCTAAATTCCATTTACTGTAGGGGAGCCCCTCCTTGTGGGTAACATGTATTTCGCCCATGAAGCTCAACAATTTTGTAGAACTTTCGAAGAACATACTTACCAACTCTCTGTTCTTCCGAATAGCTTCCTTATGGCATTCCCCCCCACGAAAATAGCCTGCATGTGGGAAATTAAAAACAATTCTGTCGAACTTCCTCTCTCTTAAATTTCCTATTTGATGTATTCTGGTTGCATCGACCTCATACAGTAACAATGCTCCACGCCTTTTTAAGTTCGAAATGGAAAGCCAAGCCGTGTCATACACTCTTAAGACCTCCTATGCTTTGGCAACATTCAAAAACACACAGTCAAAAATCTTGTAAAATATAAAAGCCAAAAGATGAGAACAGAGCATGATTTTTATTTATTTATTATTTCCTTCTGAGACCTCTGCTATTAAGTGATGTGGCGACGATGTTATGTGCACAGTCAAAAACATCTGCCAAAGAAGATGAAAAGGAGAAGTTGCCTTCTCCAACTAACAGAATCCTTTGCAAGCTAGAATAATGCATAAGCTTCCTCTCCAACACAGGTGGCCTCTGCAAAAACTAAACACCATTTATTAACCATTTAACAAAAAAATTTAGAAATAGCAAACTTTTCCAACACCCAATAAGCTCTGAAAATCTCTGGCGCCAACAACTATGAAAAACAACTTTGACTAGATATTACAGTATGCCCAAGAGAAAGCAAATTACCTGGGAAAGGACTAGTGCTTCTACGCGCCTAAGTAGTTCCTCCAGTTGAGTTACGATTCTACAATATTCAGGCTGTTCCATCGTTGTACAGCAGAATGCACTTGGAACACTGAAAAACACAGAATATCCCGATAGCCAAGCAGCAGCACTGGGTAGTCTTCACCTTCAACACATAGAATGGAACATCTACGTTCAGTCAGGGCCCAGAATCCGGAATTTTCCCTAGTTTGTGATTTTGTTGCCTCCTTTTTCTTGGTACTGCTGCCTGGTGCAGCGACCAGGCCTGGAATGTCAAACTAACCATGCCTGTGAAAAAATAAAAATAAAAAATTCAATGCATTTCACCTTTTTTCATATAAGTTGCACATATTTTAATAGTTAAATATTTAAATTCATAATCATTTTAAATATTAAATTTTATCATACTCATGAAATATTATGTTTTTTAAAATCAGTTATATCAAATATTTATTATATCAAAATTAAAATATGTAAAGCTTATGGTTTTCAAAATTATAATTATGTCAATGGACCTTTGGTCTGCTGGTGAAGTTGAAAGATTCTAAAGGAGCCCACCAGGATCAAGTCTTGCTGAGTGCAAGACCTAAAAAGGGATGAGACCGAGATCGCGCCCCAAACGGATTTTGGCCAAATGGATACCCCTCAGACCTTGGCTCTAAGCTAAAGGGGATCCCCTTGGGGGTATCTCCAACAAATATATATATATATATATATATATATATATATATATATATATATATATATATTAAACATACAATTGTAAAAATCTCAAAAATGTATTTGAGTCATTTGTCTATTATAGTTTATAGATCTCAGATTTTGGTGTCATATCATAAAAAAGAGAGCACTATTTGGACAGTTTATGCTTCATTATATTCATTTCCACTAAGTATGGCATCAACCTTACACTCTACTATATTAAAGTTTTGAATGCATATATATTGTTAGTGTTGATCATGAGTACTAATAATTGAATGAAATTTATTTTTTAGATCTAAAAAGCAACAAATCATGTGATGACACATCAACACACCAGAAAATATGACTTAATGTACACTTATTATAACTTAATCCACAACTAGTGATCTACTCTTTTTTTGGGGTCTTTTTGGACACCTCAACAAAAAACATGCTGATGTGAAATCATGTCTTCATAATGTGGACCTAAAACCGTATTTATAATAGAGGGCCTTGACAAGTAAGCTGCTGTAAAAATTTGGAAGTAATTCAAAATTGTGGCATATGATTTTGAGAGGTGTGAATTTAGAGTGTTCAACTGCTAGACCCCCCTACACCATACAAATAAATAACTTGAAAAACTAATCTTAACACCAATACCTTGAAGAATTTCCAAACCATGAGACTTATCAATCAATAAACTATAAAAAATGTCCACCAAATGTGTGGGCTTAGTAACACTAGCTAAATTGATAGGAAGTAATTGTGCAATAATAGCAATGTCTTAGCAATCCATTTGTGCCAAGTGTGCCTCATGAACAATTATTTTTCTTCGTAATAAGTGTTATCTATTAGATTGTTAAAGATTATATCTTCAGTTTGACTCTTAGCCATTGTAAAATTTAAATGTTTGGCTTTTTCTCAAAAGGGTAAATCTTTGGCTTTTTCTCAAAAGGTAGTGGAAATGAGGATGATATTTAGGAATAATTTCAACAGTTTAAAATATTTTTAAAAAATAAAGGACAATTAATTATGGAATAAAATTAGAAAATAAAGACTTAACTTTATGTGTGACTTGAAGATTTTTCATTATAAATTATGTTCTATGATCTGAGACTTTTGTTCAGGGATCAAATTTGTGACTGGAAAGCTCTAACAAATGGTAGGATTCTCTGTTTTATTTTATACTATGAGTTGAGAAATAAAATTAGAAAATAATAAGATTTAACTTCACATGTGATTTTACGATTTTTTATTGTAAATTATGCTATATGATCCAAAACTTCTATTCAAGAATCAAATTTGTAACTAGAAAGCTCTAACAAATGGTTGGATGCTTTGTTTTTATTTTATACTATGGGTTGAGCCTTCCCCTAGAGAACTGATTTTTACAATTGCAGAAATGAATCATTTCGTAGATTCAATCTACTTTCACAAAAATGAACTGCACACTTCTAGGTGTCTAGAATCTGCTTGGCTTATTTTCTAGAATCTACATCTAAAAAGTAGGTGGTGTTGATGAACACCTCTATGAGTTTGCTAAATACGGATCTTCTCCTTATGTCAAAACCTTGGATTCTAGCTTAACAAGTTTGGAATAAAGATTGAAGATGCAAACAATTGTGCAATATGCCCCAATCTATTGCTAAATCCAGATGCTGATGTAATATTATGCATCTCCAAGTGATGAAACGAGTAGTTAAATAGAAGCTAATAAATGAATGATGTCTAGAAGTGGATTAGAGTTCTTCGTTTTACCTAATAATCTAGCATTCAAATCACACATTTCACACTCAAGTTTTCACACTCAAGTTGTCTAATAATAACTAGTAGGAAGTGAGTCAACTTAGAAACATTTTAAAGTCCGAGTTTAAAATTTTGAGTGTCAAATTTACAGCATGAATCTGAACAATGTCCATTTCTGAGGTTGTAGATTCAACCCAATAAAACGAAGGATAAACTGCAGATCAAGTCCAATGGGATTAAAAAAATCCAGTTGAACCTACCTGACAAGCAATTTTTTTATGACAATTACCTATTTGAAATGGTCCTTTAAATACTAAGACATATATTATTATAAATAAAACTATATATAAACTAACATATCAGACTAGTCTTTTATAAATTTTGATAGTTCGTCCAGAATCTCCCTTTTCATATGATAAGGTCTTCTTAAAATTTTGATTATTTATCACAACAAAAACACCAATATACAGCCATTGGACCATCGAATTTTAGACCATTAATCCAAACTCTTAAAATGTGCAAAATTAAGTTTCAAATTATTTTACCAACTTTTACATCCTCTTAATATTGACCATAAAAAACAAACTTAATCATCCTCAAATTGGCCAAATTATATAGAAAAATAAATAAATTTTGACAAAATATAAAGAGAGTGCTTACTCATGAGCCATTGGAAAGTCTGAGCTGAAGCTACATTCTCATCACCCATCAAACCTAAAGTCAATATTACAGCCTTATTTCACTAAACCCTCAAATTATTACTCCAGACATACCAACAGGCACCCCTAAACCAATAAGCTACCTCACACCCATAAAGTTGCATGCATTCTGTTGTGGGTAGTATTTTTTTTCAAAACCCACTCTGCCGAAACATTAACAGAACTTGACACTGGTCCAGCTCTTCCCTATAATGCCGTTACAATACATCAAAGCACAACCCAAAACCACTACACATTGAACTAAATTCACAGAATTGAATAAACATCAAACATACCCAAGAGAAAGCAAACTTACCTGACCAAGCACCGCTCTTATCTGCCTTTGCAATTCTTCAAAGATGCTTCTGGAAGTTGCTCCATCATAGACTTCAAATGCCAGTAGTGAAAAATAAAACAAGGGTTTCCCAATAGATACACAGTCTAACATAAACTAGATATAACATATGGGTATCGATGAGATTTTCTCCTCCATCAGAAGTAGAGAAGCGATACCTTGAGTCAAGAATACCCGGTACCTGGGAATTTCAGAAAGTAATGTCTAAAGTTTAAAAAGTAAACAATCCGAGCTTGACGGATGTCAAATGTGCCTAATAGACAGAAATTAATAGCTTCACGTGTTGAGTACGATGATTGAAGTGGGGATGTGATCGTGCAACTATGGCGGGTATGGGTTAGAACTTAGAAGGATATACGAATCCTCCTCGGTCTTTTCAATATCTTATACAAGACGCCTACTGCTAGTGTTGTCGTATTCCACAATATTC